>LQRL01083775.1:0-11402 GCA_001703475.1 Hydroides elegans | reverse complement strand
AGGGTATCTTCATAGTAGCTGCTAAGCGAACTCCATTCGGTACATATGGAGGAAAATTAATGAATTATACCGCTACCGATCTGCAAGAGGTAGCTTTCAAAGCGGCACTTACAGCTGGCAATGTGGATCCCTCGACTGTGAGCTCCGTCATTGTCGGAAATGTGTTTCACGTAAGTAGATTATGTTGTCCAGCATTAAGACTAAGTGTAGTGTTTGGTACGATGTGCTTTGTAAATGATAACTTGATCAGATTTTTTTTTTTTTTCAAATTATCAATGTATACATGTAAATCCCCTTCTAAATGGCTATGTATGTCTTTGTCTATGTATAAGGAGTGACATTGTTGTTAAGGCGTAATTATGACGTTCTCTCTAGCTTGTCACCACAGGTTTTAAATTGGAAACAATCACTCACTCATTGAAAATGTATAACATTAGTAGCTGTTGTGAATGGCGTTTGGTCGAGTAACTCATTATTTCTATCCATTAATATAAAGGCATCGAAGGATGGAGCATACATGCCGCGACATGCTGCCATTAGGGTGGGTGTACCTGACGCCGTACCAGCGCTTGCTGTGAATCGCTTGTGCGGCTCAGGCTTCCAGTCTATCGTCAATGCCGCACAGGTACGTGAACCATTTCTGGGTACTTTCAAATGGTTAAGATTTTTCTTCAGAAATGCCCTTTCCATACAATACATTTATTGGGGCAGTGCGATACGTAGATATATTGGGCGCTATAAGACCTTCAGATCTGAGCTTCGTTGTTCAAATGATTACCACCGGTAAACCCGCACTGAATGATTGCTTTTGATATTTGAAAAGTTGCCCCGATATATATTATAATTAAACTCGATAAGAGTATTATTCAATAAAATGAAAACACTTCATTCGGATTCATTCCATAAATAGTACCATCCTCCATACATGTTTATATTCCAACAGGAAATCACATGTGGCGACAGTCAGATTGTGATGACGGGTGGTTCAGAGAACATGAGCATGGCCCCGCACGTGCTCAGGGGCGCTCGCTTCGGCGTTCGGCTCGGCCTCGATCTTACTGTGAGTACAAAATTAGCTGCTAAAAGGTTAAAGACAAACCACCACAAATATATCAAAATGTAGTTTGTGTTTGCAACCCGTTTCGCAACAAAAATATATGAAGGCGAAAGAATGTTGAGGTTCTAAAAAAGTGGAAATGAAAACATAGTAATGACAGCGAATGAGTTAACCTAAATTTGTGAATCAATAGCTCTACAGCAATTTAAGAAAGCCAACTGAAGGATACTTTGCAGGGGCCGCTCGACTAACAGATCTGATTGAAGTCACAATAGGCCTTTATCAAAATAATAACTTAAGGTCACTCTGTTAAGTCATAATAACTTTGGATAAAACACAGCTCTCTTAAACCTTCCAGTTGGAGGACAGCCTTTGGCAGGGCCTGATCGACCAGCAGATCAAGACACCCATGGGCATGACCGCTGAGAACTTGGCCGAACAGTACGACATCAGCGCCGAAGACTGCAACAAGTTCGCGCACCGGTCGCAGGCGCGCTGGAAGGCCGGCCAGGAGGCGGGCGCCTTCGATGGCGAGATGGCGCCCATTGAGGTCAAGGTCAAGAAGGGCAAGGTCAGGGTCACTCATATTTTTTTGGGAAATAAATGTTTATCCCAGCAGTTTTCCTACTGTTGGGAAATAGATGAAGGATTATACTGGGCTGAGTCCTAGTTTACTGAAGCGCGTGACTTTTGCACTTGCTTGGGCTACAAGTGGGCTTAATGCATAGGGTACTCGCGGTTATTATTTTACCACTTAGTTATAAAATAAATCATGTATGTTTAAAAAGATGTATCTATTTCATTGCATATAAACCGTATAAAGCATTGTAATACATGTAACTATTAGTAAATATTATATAAATTTGTACTTGACAGGAAATGATGGCGATCGACGAGCACCCGAAACCACAGACGACCCTGGAGCAGATGGCGCGACTGCCGCCCGTCTTCAAGAAGGGAGGCACCGTCAATGCCGCCAACGCATCGGTGAGAGGAATAAAACCTTGTTTAGGAATTTCGGGATAATCATTGTTTTCGGGTCGCCTCACTCCGCCTTGGTCAGCATCTTTTGATGAACGATGCGGTTTACTAGCTCAGACTTCAGAAAGAAATTTTAGGGGTCATAGCGTGTAGCATAGTAGCATATATGTGTAGTGATGTTATAGTATAATATTTGATCCTCGAAATATACATAAATCTCTAGTTTCAAACGAAAAACATTAAGATGTATTTCTTGGTGCGGATGTTTATTTCAGTGATTAATATCCATGAAACTTATATTTGTGAGTGGCTGAGAAACCTAATAAGATTGTGAAAAAACCTCTATCTGGTAACTATTTGTATCCCTATGTAGCCCTAGGCTACGATTAAAAAAAAAATACATAAATAACACATCTCCTGTTTCCGGTTTTCAGGGCATTTGCGACGGCGCCGGCGCGGTGATCGTGGCAAGCGAGGAGGCGTGCACCAAATACAACCTCACGCCCTTGGCGCGTCTCGTCGGATACGGAGTCTCAGGTGAGAGAGCGGTATTTGTGCACCATGGTCGGGAGAAAATTATAATTTGAATGCTATATTATGAATTTCATTTCATCCTGGTTTTTCATCAATATTCGCTGTGGGTTCAGGTATCGGCACTAGGAATCGGAGCAATGATAATCGAAAGGCTGTTAAATATCATGTAAATCGATTTATTGAACTATTTAGTCTAAACACGAGTAAAGAAAATAGAACCGATTCGGGATGCAAATATAGCACATTGATAACAAGATAAATGCACTTACGGGTTTCTTTTGTATATTATAATATTCCATCATAGCTACATATATATATATGTTTGCCCCTTTACTCATTCAGGATGTGACCCGAAAATCATGGGTATCGGCCCCGTGCCCGCCGTCCAAGCGCTGTGCAAGTCGACCGGCAAGAGTGTGCAGGACATGGACCTTGTCGAGGTAAATAGGTTTTATTATGGTTTTCTTATGTGTTTATTATGAGATTATGGAGGGATCTTTTATGAAATCAAGTACAGTAAATTAGCCTATATTGATAAATGTGATTTGTTCCGTAAGCGGGGTATTTTGAAATGACTTGTAGAACATTGATTTAGATAAGCAAATATGTCTTGGTTTTGTTGTATTGTGAACCAATTTCAACACAAAGGAATACAATCTCTTTGACACTCAGTCCCTTCCTATTGTCACATTGAAATATGTAATCTATGATTATAATTATTGTGTGACAATTATCAGACATATTGCAAAATATGCAGTTAGTCAAGGATGCTTAATGGAGTGATATTTAGATCAAGGGATCCACTCCATCAATTGCAAGATCTCAAGTGTTCATGTTCAAACAAATATTCAGTCCAGAGCGTCCTATATTCAAGATGAATGAATGATACGCGTAGCACTTATTGTTTCACAATATGATTTGCTAGTCAATTTATTTTTAATCACATTCCTCATAAAATCTTTTCGAACGACCCTCTAACACAGCGCTCTGAATATCATATTCACGGATCGGAAGAAATAGGTATTCAATCCTTGCGGATGACACAGTTTAACGTACAAATCATGGTCTTTTAAAAAATGGGTTTTGCCGAACCAGGACGTCGAGAAGGCATTTTGTCATTAAATTTCTTCGAATTCAGTATGCAGCTGTGTATTTATATTATTTGAATACTAATATTGATAATATAATCGATTTTCAAAAGAACTAGGCTTTCGCCGCCCAATACCTTGCCGTCGAGAAGGCCCTGCGTCTTCACCCGGAGAAGTCCAACGTCAACGAAAACATTTATATTATTATGGAAAATATCATATTTTTTCCCATGTATTTTAAAAGGTAAACGAGGCCTTCGCCGCCCAATACCTGGCCGTCGAGAAGGCCCTCGGTTTGGATCCAGAGAAGACCAACGTCAACGGTGGCGCCATCGCACTCGGCCATCCCGTGGGCGCATCCGGATCCAGGATCACGGCGCACCTCGTGCATGAACTCAGGTCAGAGGAGACGAGATTTAGATCTGTGTTGAGTTGATAACAGATGTGATGCAGACCTTTAAGGGGGTCCCGGGTGGGTTTGTAATAAAAGGGGCTGGGGATATCCGCATCCGTAAATACGGCGCACTTTGTACATAAACTCAGGTGAGTTGAGGTGCAAGAGCGTTATATTCATTTTAAGGTTCTAACGAAGTCCGCAAGGCATGTATCCTGAACAAGTCCGCAAGGCATGTATCCTGAATACACGTTAATATGGAGGAGGATGGGTAAGAGGGACTTGCTAAATCGGGATCTAGCGCACGAAGTCATGTCATTTAGTCCAAAATGTCGATAATCGGATATAGATGCTAGATTAAAGACCAGACCAGAATAAATGTTATTTCCCTTAAGTTAATAATTGTATCTTGACAATTTTCGTCAGATAATTTGGTAAACGTGTTTTGTTTATGTTTAAATCTAATTTCTCATGCGATCATGCTAAAACATACAAAATTTATTTGTTCGACAGGAGGCAGAACAAGAACCTCGCCATCGGATCAGCGTGTATCGGTGGTGGACAAGGCATTGCCCTCATGTTGGAACGCGTGTAAACTTCTGCAGATAGACTTAAATTATAATTTCGAAAGTATAAACAATTAAAGACATGTTTGAAATGTGCTCATAACTTTTGTTTAATTTGGTGCTTCAAATGTTTTAATATGTTTGTATCGAATTTATCTTCATATATTGGCGTTCGTTTTCCAAACATCCATCTGTGATACATGAGAGTTCTTTGAGATAGTCTAATGTTAGCCTAAAATCGAACAAAAATAATGCATTTTTTGTGCCATCTTTAGTTTTGGGTTATTTTTTTTTTAACTTACAAATGCACGTTCATCCACATGCCATTTGCAATTCATTTTCCAATATTTTTTTCTACCTTCGTTGCTTGAATTTCGAGTGTTATATTAGTAATATATAATTGTATGTGAACTTGTTTCATCTTTTATTTTATGAGTCACAATTACTGGTGTGAGCTAGAGTTATATATAAAAGTATGTGAAACGTTAAAGCTCAGGTTGGTCTGATCTAGACAGTTCATTAGTGGTAATAGTGTTTATAAAATGCAATAGATCAAATTCTAGTCATTAAAGACATTGATTAATAATTTCTGGATGTTAAAATAATGATATAACTTCTTTTTATGCAAAGCCAAATGTAGGATCAATCGGAAATATTTTAACTACGCTTTGTGTGTAAACTTATCCAATGCAAATATTAAACATTTCCTTTGTATTGATTCTTCTTTCGATGGAATTATCTGTTTAAAATATGCATACAAAAATGATATTTGAAATATTCATACTTCCATGACGATTATCTATTTGACCTTTTGAGTTTGATGTAAACGCATAATATATATCTTGTCACTGTCCGTTAGCTACTTTGTTTGTGAATGTCATAGGAAAATTATGTAATCCATAAAAATAAAACTTTATAAACTTCAAATTTGTCCTCTTTGTATGTGAAATAATAAGGCATTTATGCATAATATCGTAATTATCCCCCGTGAAACGGAGGGATATAGGTTTGGACTTGTCCGCATGTCCGTCCGTCTGTCTCACCCTGAGGGTGGGTGTCTTGTAGACCTCACATCGCCATTAATGGACGTGCCTAGAGGTTGTTTCTCTCCATCTTCGATACAAACAAGGATTATATATGTGCAACGTCAAGGTTTTAGTTCGATCGACGTAAAATTTTCGGAATTACAGCCCTCTGAACTTAGTCAAAATTCATTTTTTATTTGCGCTTAGGTGGGTGTCTTGTAGACAATACATGGCCATCACAGGTTTTTTTTTCTTCATATTCGATACAAACCAGGATTATAGATGTGCAGCGTTAACCTTTTAGTTTGATCGGCCAAAAAGTGTCGAAATTACAGGCGTTTGAATTTAGGCGAAAATCGTGTTTTCCTCCAGCTTTATCTGGTATCTTGTGAACGTCAGATCTTTATTAACGAAGTGGTTACAAGTTTTTACTGTTAATATAGCTTCTAACGAAGGATTATAGGTGTGCAACGTCAAGGTTTCAGTTTAGTCGGCCTAAATTGTCGAAAGATTACGCGTAAAACTTGATGTTATGAGCAAAGGAATGTTGTGATAAATGGTTGTCAGAACGACGTTGTGAGAAAGACGTTGTGATAAAGACATTGTAAGACGTTGTGAGAAAGAAACGTTGAGAAAGCCGTTGTGAGAGAGATATTATTATGGGTAAGACGAAACAAATTGATTTGACTGTCGCCATAATTAACATTATGGAGCCCGCATTCTTATCGACGAATATGGTTTCAGATTTTTTCTGTCTAGCTCATATTTGAAATTATAGCCCTCTGGGAATATTGTGCTTGTTTGTGACAATGACGTGCACGGGGGAGCCTTCTGCTCTCTGACAGCAATTAGTGTTTCGAGGGTATTTTAAAAATCGATTACTGGTTCCCGTCATTTTAATACTGATGCTGAAGCTACTCACAGCAAATGCATTTGAACAAAAAATAACATTTTTGATATATTATATTTATTTGCAACATGTAACGGAAATAAATTAATTAAAACATTTAATTTTTACAGTATCCTTAAATAAGGAAACATGGCATTCGTTGAAAAATTAATTACATGGCTAGGCAGTTTCATACTAATTTATTTGTTGAGTCTATTAAAATTCATTCAAGTCTTTGAACGTCTTTATCCCATAACCTATAATAATAGTTTAGGGGAAACTCTTAATATCGTACTTCTTAATGATAACTGTAAACACATAATATATCCACTTACCGATATACCCACTTTCTGAAAATTTATAAAATAATTTTGAATTGATATTTGAATCGTAAATTGATCTGTTATAAATGGCCTCGGATGGTAAAAAAAATCTTCCCACTCCCAGTCACATTAATAGCCCGAATACACATTTTCTCGTAATTATTTGGTTGTAAACGTAATATTTTCTCCGAGCATTATCTCATAGAGATCGTCCAGTATATCGTCAGCAGGAACTTTCGAGCAAACGCTTTTCGAAGCCGCGGCTGCTACATTGTGTAATGGACTCATCACATATTGAGTATCTGCATTCACTTGTAACCCAGTTTTGTGTTCAGGTATATTTTCCGTTTGGGATTTCATCATTTGTATGTTCCCTTGGTTATACTCAGCCACATTTATATTGTCTGTGTTATTCGAATCCCGAAAAACAGTACAGTTTTCTATTTGGTGTGGTGTGTCTAATGAGTGCTGCAGTCCTTGTTGAAATGTTTCCATAAATCCGTGATTATTTTCATCCTGAGGCGGCATGGCACCGGACATAGGCTTCATCGTGTTGTTCCTGGTATTTGGTGACGAGAAATCGTACTGTGGCGCCACATTACCAAAGCTCATTTGATGTTTATTCGTCGGCGACGACAGATTCAGAAGACCCATGTTTAGTGGAGATACGTCTCCAATACTCATTTGTGGGTGGAGCATCCCTTTAGTTGGTGTTTTGGCATTCGTTGGAGTTACCGGTGTATTCGTGGCATAAGAAGCTCGATTTTGCTGACCCTCTGTCGCAGTGTTATCAATAGACTGTAAAGTTGACATTGATTTGTGGTTCATCTGAATTTGTTTTAAACTCTTTACCGGTGATTGAATAGTGTCAAAACCGAATTCTGGAAACAAATCCACATTCGCGCTTGAAATATCTCCTGCACTTTGATGGGGAGGTGACATGATACTCGGATACTGGGTTGGAATACTTAAATTGGCATTCAAGATTGTCTTCGAGAAAAGGTTTGGATTCAACCCATTTGAACTCGATAAAAGAGGATCTATGATTTCAGTATGCTGCTGTGTATTTGAAACAGAGTTCAAGGACGATTTCTTTCCATTTCCTTGAGTCGATGCAGCTTGTAAAATATCCCCTTGGCAAGACGTTTCATACATATTCTGGCATGATGCGTCGTTATTCGGGATGGATTGATGTCTTATTTTTGTTTCAGGTAGCGCAGCTTCTTCGCTTTTGACTTGGTACAGATAGTTTTCATCATTTGTCGAAAACATCACCTTTTCAGCTGTTCCACTAGTAGTACTAGCAGCTCTGTGCAAAGTGTTAAATTCTTGTGTTTTACACATCGTGCCTTTATAGCGTTTCATCTTTGTTCCATCGTTCTTGGTTTTGCTATCACTTTCGTTAGCGCTGTCTGTGTCCGAACCATTCATTGCAGCGTGATAAGCCGCTGACAAAATATCCCCAGATGTTGCATCTTGATCTGATGGCGCTGATACATCAACCATAGGCATAGGTGCATCGTTACAATGAAAGCCTGATTCCAATTGAGCTGGAAATTTCGACGTTTCCTCGGTTTTTCTCTCATAACTGTTGCGCTCGCTCTTACTACCATTGTGACTTGTTTGGGTTCCTGTATAATTCAATTGTCGCGTGCATCCCTCCTTCAAGGGGGATCCTGGAGATGGTGTTGATGTTTTGAATGGAGATAACCAGTCACGCATGTGCTTTCCCTTAAACGGCGTATGTGGTTCACCAAACTCATCAAACATATCCATCAGGTCAACATCGTCCATTGTTTGCTGCAGAATGGCACCAAGGTCATTGTTGTTGAAATCTGGGTCAAGGTCATCTTGAAGGTCATCCCCGTGACCTTGGATCAATTTCATCGGGCTGCAGAACCACTGTGAGTCGGATTTGATCAAGTTTGTTAGATCAAAGGATTCGTTCATCATGTTGAATGAGTTATTGGACTCATCTTCGATTGCCTGATGAAGCGATTCGTCTGTGTTTGTTTTGCATTGTGGTGCCGTCCCTTTTGGCAGGCTTATGGGTGTTTTTCCTGCGTTAGGCATGCTTCCTCTGAAATGCAAAATTGTTGGTATATTTGTACAGATTAATTTTGACTTATATTTCTACCGGTAGTTTAGTTTAACAGTACATAAATCATTGTTCTGAAACCGTCTCTTTCGAAATATCGTTAGTACAGATTTAGAGGTTCAAGGTCAATATAATTACAATTCTAAAATACGCCATGTATTTTTAAATGTTTTATTTTTGTTGCAAACTTCATATAATCCGATTTCGAATTTAATTTTCATACAAATACCATTAAAGTATGTTTTTGTTTGAAAACCCGACAAACCGACACGGGTTTTTGTGACGTTGACATTACAACGATAAACACACAAAAACAATATAGGAAATTAAATTTCTTACCCAGAGGCATAAAGATAATTTGGCGAATTATCACTCATATCACCATAGCCACTTTCTTGCGAACTCGACAAAACGTCCATCCCTGCAAAAAACAATATATAATCCCTTAAACTACCTCCCTATCTTTATTATTGAATTATGCTGAAATATACGTTATGGGATATGGATCAAACCCTACCCTTTGAAACCTGTTTTAAGAAAATTGAATAATAAAGGTGCCACCCAGTCTTTTCAATTAATGCAGTAGTAACAATACGCATAATCTCCCCCACCCCTTTGTGTACTAGCCATATTGTGTTTTTTTTCAACACTCCGGTAGCACCTGTAGAAAACTGATTTACTATCTAATTAAGCATTTCACCTTCCATTTGATTGGTCGGTCCGGAAACAGTTTCTCCATTTTGGCTTTCATATGAATTACTTCTAGTTGGTAGCTTGGAGTTCGCTGATTGTTTCCGATAAACGGAGAAGTTGTTCTACAAAGAATCATCAGTTTGGTATTGTTAGAATTAAACTATTCAATTTTTATCAACCAAAACATGCAAAATATGCCTAAATCTGAGTCGCTTTTTGTTGTTCTTTTTTTTTCTTTCCTTTTTTTAACAATTATTCACATACTCAAACAATAAACATTAATTGGTGAGGGCCATTTACCGATTGCAATATATCTTGTGGTGGTTCCTCTTCCTCAAAGATCGTAGCCAGTTTTTGTGTATAGTTGCCTGAAAATTACAATGTTTTCCCCAAATTCAGAATGACAAATAATGATGCCGATCACCTCTTCCAAAATACTTTTAAAGGGCATGCGTTGTGATAGTACAATATGAACATTATGCATATAACATTAACAAATTAATTTAATGGTCTCGAAAGCATTCATTTTATTTGTCAATTAATTAGTTGCGTAAAGCTAGGTTGCAAGTCTCATGTTGTTTCATTGGGTTATCAAATTACCTAGAAATATAATTCATACTGATATTATTAAACGTAATCAGAGCAATTACTCTCATAAAACCCGTATTAGGCCAGCCAAAAAAACAAACACCCATAGCGATCCAAAAATATTAATTTGACTCACACTTATTCGGTCTATCCGGTTCCAACAAAAGGGTATGCATCAGACCAGCGTTCAATCCCCAAAAGCAACCCTTGACACGTAGATATGACGTCATTGGAAGTTTGCGAAACCATTTCTTGGTCAAGGTGTGTCTCAGGCCACTCTGAGAAAAATAAATGGTAAATTAGATAAGAATATTGCAAAAGGATTATTTTGTCATATTTCAGTGGAATTCTGTAATTACACTGTACCTCAAAGAGCAGATTTATACCTGGAAACCTCAATAAAAAGACGAAAGATTCAATGTATACAACGTAGTAAGTTTGAATATTATTTGTGAATTGTCATAGATCGGAATAGTTGGATGGAACAAATAAAGAAAAACATAATATAACTTTTAATTAGTTAGTTAATAAAATGGGTGAAACGCAAAGGAGAAAAAAGATGCGAGTATGTGTGAGATAGAGAAGTTAGAGAAATAAAGTATAAGGGGAGGGGTAGACATATGTAATGAAGGAGAGAAAAGTACCAGGTAATCTAGATAAACAAGAAAGGGGATACAACTTTTAAAACAAACTCAACTAGAGGCTAAAGGCCTTCGATCCCCCGTGAACATTCACAAGTTATTTGATATAGTATTCTCAAAACGTCATTCTCACAACGTCTTTCTCATAACTTTTTTCTTACAACGATTTTTCACAACGTATTTTCCACAACGTGTTTCCATAACGTCTTTCTCACAACGTCTTTTTCACGTAGTCTTGCTCACAACGTCTTTCTCACCAAGACTTTCTCATAATGTTTTTCTCACAAAGTCTGTCCTACAATGTTATTCTCACAGTGTCTTTCTCACAACGTATTCTCACTTCTTTTACAACGTCATTCTCAGAACGTCTTTCACGTAACGACTTTCTCACAACGTCCTTCTCACGTTTTTTTCACAACGTCTTCCTCACAACTTCTTTCTCACAACGTCTTTCTAACAACATTTTTCGAAAAACGTCTTTCTCATAACGTCTTTCTCACAACGTCTTTCTTACATCTTTTTCAC
>LQRL01083760.1:5252-15267 GCA_001703475.1 Hydroides elegans | reverse complement strand
GTGGAGAGAAATATTTATCAAAACAAAGTATTTAACAAAAATTGTTAAAAACAAGCTACTAAATCTTAAAATTATACATAAAAATTATGCATCAGATGTTGTTGTAGCGAAATTTGATAAATCTGTGAATTCCAAATGCAATCTGTGTAATGATGAAAATGATATAATACATGTGTTTTGTATGTGTAAGAATGTCACGTTGTTTTGGAAGCTACTCGAAAACTGGGTAAAACAAAATATTGTACCAAACATAACTATTGACACACGTATGAAGCTGTTAGGGTGTTTAAGAATTGATGTACCAAATCAAGTATATTTTGTAATAGATTACATATTGCTTCAGGCTAGAGTTTATATACATAGATGTAATATAAAAAACGAAAATGTATACTTTACAGCTTTTTTGTCGATACTTTGTAAAAAATACAGAGATAGAATGCAGATTGTACAATGTAGATAGTAAAAAGTTCTCAGAGCTCAAAATTCTATTAGACCTACTATAAACGTATCTTTGTATCTGTAATATTAAGTACAGTGCTTTATGGTATGATGATAAACATATTATATGGTATAATGTTTATTTGTGATTATTGTTTTTTTTTTCGCAGCAGCAACAAAAAAAATCACTCTTGATTTCTTAGTATAAATTAGTTAAGATTGAATATCATTAATCATGTCTTCTAAATATGTTTTGAGTGAATAAAAAGAAAAAAAAAGTTTAAAATAGCTAAGTTATCATGCTTAAAATGTTGTGAATCAAATGACTCTTATATTCATAAATTTGGTTCGAGGGTCCCTAGGATAATGAAGTTTATCCCTATCCACAACCAGAAGTTAGCCGAAATTGGCCAAAACAGCGTTTTTTTTCGGATGAGTTTGTACGGGCTAGAACTTTTGAACGGAAGGTCATAGAGACTTGCGTTATATGCTCAAATGAAACGTCTCGCTGTGTCTATGTGCCTTTTGATAGTTTCGGCATAATTCTTCACCGGAAGTTGGCCTAATTCAGGGCCTGACATAACGCCATCCAATGGACAAATGGCCGCCGTAAATGTCATTTGGCCGCCATCTGCCAGACAACGGCACGGTTAGGCGGCCATTAGGCCTTGATCTTTTGTTTTTAGTTCCCTAAAATACGAGCATCATAAACACATATTGTATCTTGGATAGTTGTGAGCGATCGGGGGCTCTTGTATATTTTTTCTCCAGTTGACAGCAATCTTATAATGAGCACTTTTTTAGAGGAATATTAAGATACAGCTGTTATTCTTTCATCTGTCAAATTTGAACTTACAACGGACACATTTGTGGAAACTGGAAATCAAAGGGAAAAGCATGACCCAAACGGCGCAGTAGATCACTGATTTGCTCAGAAGTGTAGGCGGAATAGGCTTAGAGACTCGATGTTGAGTTCAAATTTAAGCACTTAACATGTAGATATACCTTTATAGGGCCCAACCCCAAAGTTCGAGTTCGGGTGTCCGTCCGTCTGTCTGTCATCGCTTTTTAGGCCCCAACCCCAAAGTTGGGGGCCTATAGAGTTGGGGTGTCTGTCCGTCCGTCCGTCCGTCTGTCATCGCTTTCTTGTACGGGCTAGAACTTTTGAACGGAAGGTCATAGAGACTTGGTTATAGGCTCAAATGAAAGGTCTTGGTCCGTAAATGTGCCTTTTGACCATTTCGGTCAAAAACACCCCACCGGAATGGTCAAATTGGCCAAAATAGCCCAAAATAGCGGTTTTTCAAGACTTGAGCTTGTATGGGCTAGAACTTTTGAACGGAAGGTCATAGAGACTTGGTTATAGGCTTAAATGAATGGTCTTGGTCCGTGGATGTGCCTTTTGACCATTTCGGTCAAAAACACCCCACCGGAAGTGGTCAAATTGGCCAAAATAGCCCAAAGTAGCGGTTTTTCAAGACTTGAGCTTGTACGGGCTAGAACCCTTTGAACGGAAGGTCCTAGAGACTTGATTATAGGCTCAAATGAAAGGTCTTGGTCCGTAGATGTGCTTTTTGACCATTTCGGTCAAAAACACCCCACCGGAAGTGGTCAAATTGGCCAAAATAGCCCAAAATAGTGGTTTTCAAAAACTTGAGCTTGTACGGGCTAGAACTTTTGAACGGAAGGTCATATATACTTGGTTATAGGCTCAAATGAAAAGGTCTTGGTCCGTAGATGTGCCTTTTGACCATTTCGGTCAAAAACACCCCACCGGAAGTGGTCAAATTGGCCAAAATAGCCCAAAATAGCGGTTTTCCACGACTTGAGCTTGTACGGGCAAGACTTTTGAACGGAACGTCTTAGAGACTTGGTTATAGGCTCAAATGAAAGGTCTTGGTCCGTAGATGTGCCTTTTGACCATTTCGGTCAAAAAACACCCGACCGGAAGTTGTCAAATTGGCCAAAAATAGCGGTTTTCATAGGAAATATATTTTAAATCTACAAAAACCCATACCCCTTCGAGTTTGGGGGCGGTTGGGGCCTGTTCGTGTTTCACAAATACTTCCTTGTCTTGTACAGGTAAAAACTTTTGAATGGAAGGTCATAGGGACTTGGTTATAGACTCAAATGAAAGATCGTGGCGTACATATGTGCTTTTTGGCATTTTGGGCCCGATTCGCAGCGGAAGTTGGCAAATTCGGCCAAAATACCCCAAAACAGCGGCTTTCGAAATATGAACCTGTACGAGTTAGAACATAAGGTCAAAGAGACTTAGTTATAAGTTTAAATGGAAGGTCCTGGCTTGTAGATGTGCCTTTTGATATTTCGACCGAATTTGGTCAACGTCTGGTCGTGCATAGCCCCTTTGACATTGGAGTTGGGGCCTTAATGTATTCACTGAATACTTGTCTTTTTTTAGAACGACCGTACACAATAACCATAAATCGTTACATTGTTCCCAAAAACACAGTTTAAACAATATTTATATTCAAGAACTGTTGTAATGTTGGATAGGAAGCGTTCACTTTATATACAATAATATCTTTCAGTATTAAGCGGTAAAATCTTGGTTGAATAGAGGATAAATAATTTAACCGGCGTTTGATGGATTTGGCTGGCGTGCTTCAAAAGGTGCCGGCCAAATTGGATCACAAATTCCAAAAGGTGTAATTTTCGAAACATGAGCATATACGAAAAATTCAATACCGATATGAATTTGTGGAGAATTTGGGGCGGTTGGGGCCTTTTCGTGTTTCACAATTGCTTCCTTGTTATTGGGGGACGTATCTATTGCGTGACGTAGACTGGCCTGGGAGAATTTGACACTCTGTCTCATTATTAACAAGTTTTTTTTCTAAAATATATGAAAAATTATATTTAGAAGACATTGATATGTGATATAAATTTTCTTTTTGCTGATTTTCATTTATAGCTCACTCTGTAATTCTCACTCTGAGTTCGTATACAAATTGTCCAATCAGAGTTTTTTTTTCAGCTGTTTTTCGAAAAAGGAGAATGTACCTTTTCTTGTTTTACAAAATGCTTACTTGTTAGGTTTACTTCTTATATGCTGTTTATCGGTTATTTATAGAAAAAGATGTTGGCTGCATTGAGAGCGCCAAAGCCTGAGCCAAAAGAGCAAATTAAAGATGCCGCAAAACGAGGTAAATATCCTAGGCGCTGGTCAGTCGTAGTTATATGCTAATGGTATCAGGCAAACTACGTTTGGCTAAAATATTCATACCATAAGGATTTTAGATGGGTCATATAAATTCACATGACAGTTTCTTTTAATTTTTTTTCTCGTTAAACAAAATATTACCGTAACGATTGACATGGCTACGGAGTCCTATGAGACATTCCCTGTCGGCGTATTGATAAGTTCTTGTATCGTTATCTTCATTAAACTTAATTCTTATTTAGTCATTAAATATAATTATATCGTATTTTTAAATTTATCGGTCATATGATTTGATTTATTTATAGCTGCAGAGGATGCGGCTGACAACACGGAACAAGCCAAGAAACTGCTCAAATCCGGCGTAAGTAAAGAATCAGAACGAACCATTATCAGTTTATCAATAAATATATATGTATCTATTTTTGTTTGCATATGGCAAAAACTAACGATAACTAATCGATAAATTGCATCATGTTTATTTAGTGATGTGGTTCCTCGCCAATGTTTGGATACAACCTTGATTAGACGTTTTCATTCTTACTCGGTTAATTTTGCTGACCATATATATGTATTTATACTAGGTCTATATTAAAGTTTGTGGCAATATTACATACGTTCTTAATGGAAATTGAAGAAAATACACCCACCCATCCAGTCTGGAACAATTATCACATTTACTACGAGAAAATCAACTTTCGAATTCATAGATGTCAGTAGATGATTTATCCAACAAATTATTAAGTATTGGACAAAACGACATTTCGAGAGAGCAATGAAGCAGAATAATTATAAACATTCACATACATCATAAATAAATTTCTATTAATTTTGAGATGTTAATTTCGCTGTTATTTCTCCAGGCGATCAAAGTGGCCATTGAAAAGAAGGACCCGTCGACGCTGAAACGCAAACGCCAGAAAGAAGACAAAGACAAGACACCGCTAGGCTTCCAACCTTTTAGTCCCACGCATAATAGTGAAGAGGAGGGTGATAGCGAGGTAAGGCCACAACAAGTTAAAGCGGTTAAATCAAATGCAAGAATGTATAAATTGATTAATTTTTAGGCCCCAACCCCAAAGGTTGGGGGCCTATAGATTCGGGGTGTCCGTCCGTCTGTCCGTCCGTCATCGATTATTGTCCAGGCTGTATCTTTGTAACGGATGGTCGTAGATATCTGGGAGTAGGCTCATATGAAAGGTCTTGGCCTGAAGGTGTGCCTTTAGACAGTTTTGGCCAGATTCAACCACAGGAAATTGCCGAATTCGGCCAAAATGTCCAAAAACTGCTGTTGTTTTTTTAAACATGAGCGTTTCCATGCTGTTTCTTTGTAACGGATGGTCGTAGAGACCTGGGAATATGCTTATATGAAAGGTCTTGGTCTGTAGATGTGACTTTTGACTTATTTTTGCCAGATTCGGCCACCGGAAATTGCCTAATTTGGTCAAAATATCCAAAAACAGCGGTTTTTCCAAACATGAGCTTTTCGTGTTTCACAAATACTTCCTTGTTTAAAATATTTTTCGGAACCCCACGCATAATAGTAAAGAGGAGGGTGTCAGCGATGTAATGGGCCAGCTAAAAAATGGAAAGGGAGAGGGTGTAGATCGATCAGAGCAACGAAAATTCGTTCGGGCTGTTGGACAATTGGCTTATAAGTAATTCCTTTGAATGGGCTGAAAGTGAGGTAAGGTTTGTCAAGATCACACAAAATCGATTTGGCAGAAGTTGAATTATAACTTAATGATAACGATCAAAAATCGCACTATAGCTTAAATGTAATTATGAATCTTTTTGGTATGTCCGGTTTGTAGAACTGTCCTTTTCAGAGAGAAATTCAAACCCAAATTTGATATACATGTATGTTAATTTATTTCCGTGTAAGCGTAAATTTAATTTTCACACGGACCTTCAACAATATTAGCGTTCCTTACAAACAGGAACCGATTGTTTCATGTGGAAATGGTTCATATATATTTTTATTACTGATAACTAGATGGATCCCGTGTTGATTGAGATTCAGCTTTTATGGTCTCAAGAGATTCCGGGGGAATTACATTTGTATAATGTATTTGAAATATCTTATTTACAAATTGCACGAAAAATGTATGTAATTTAAACGATTTTTTTTTTCAGACGAAAAAACCAAGAGTGAAAAACCTTTACGACAGCTTCGAACGCGCAAAGGATCGAGGTAATATTTAATTTATTCGTTTTATTCAATTCATTCATTTTATTTATTATATGTTGTTACGTAAAAGATAGATGCAGATTAGTCCACAATGAACTTGATCAAACTTATCTTCAAACTTAGCTTAAGTTTGACCATTTGAGGTCCTGGCGACATCAAACAAGTTGATTTCTACAAGTCCCCTGCAAATTTGCTTCAAACTGGATTTATAACTGGCAATGTTTAAGTGACTTTCCAATACGCTTTGATACGTGAATATGCTGCATTTGAATTATTTTCGAATAAGATAATATATTTTCTTCACCTTATAATTTAAACATCGCTTCTATATAAGTCATATTCATTTTGTTCGGGTAAAAAATGATACTGTTACTCACACCTAGATTTTAAATGTTAATATTTATCCTTTCATCTCTTGAGTTTAAAGAAACCACTTAATAGGATTTCTCAGTAGACGGGTACATCCTTTATACGGAGAAAAACAAGAAAAATTAACAGGTCTATGAACTCCTGTAAATGAATTTAAATTGCTAATTGATGACATTTCATTATACTTTCTTACATAAACTGACCTCTGAAAATGTTTACTGAAAATTGATAATAAGTGTTACATAATTAATAATAATAATTAAGTGATATAACTTGAAAATGACTATCAAGTTACAAAGCGCGTCATTGAAAATAAAGGGTTCCATACAACAATAAGCTTACTCAATATGACTTTTTATTGCACAAACATTTTTATAGGGTGACATGACACAAGATCCAAGGCATATGACTCAATCGAACGTTTATATCAATCATAAGCAACATTTCGGGGAGACAATCCTGTAAACATTTTCAATATATGAAAGACCAT
Organism: Hydroides elegans; assembly: GCA_001703475.1. Classification (NCBI taxonomy): domain Eukaryota; kingdom Metazoa; phylum Annelida; class Polychaeta; order Sabellida; family Serpulidae; genus Hydroides; species Hydroides elegans. Next base: position 8,598 of record LQRL01083760.1, on the reverse strand, counting down.
TAACCTAATGTTTAGAGTAGATTATCTCCGAAAACAACGAAAACCCACTTTGTACCGTTTTATACGGAACCCTTGAACTGGTTTCCGTAGCTACCATGTGCAGGTGGACAGAATGCTTCGTTTTGAAAAAAACTATAATTTTAATAAACAAATGTTTGAAGACAAAAGAAACATGGACAGAACGATTTTCTTGAAAAAAAATAGCCTAAATAAACAAATATTTGTATTTTGCAACGAAGAGGAACCTTAGAGGTTCCGTAGATATCCTTTATGTCGGGATGTTATGAGTTATTTATGTCCGGAAATGTTTCTGAAAGGTTAAATATCAATAATCGGTTTATGATTTTTTTTTGTGAATTTCTTCACTACAATATGACCTAATGTATACACACATTTTGCAGTTAGTTTCTTCAAAAATATTTCCGCCATTCCATATTTCAATCGTCTATCTGATCAGGTCCCGATGTTTTTTTCGATGTGGTTTCTCAAAACATCAATGTGAGCGAGTGGTGATCTAACATTAACTCATACAATTATACAACCCATTCAATTATCAGCTTGCTGTTATAATGTGGTTTTGTGTGCGCTGGTTGAAAGAAATGAAAGGGTTTACGCCATTACTTTTTTCATACCATCATTTTTAAGAACACTGAATGATGTGGAAGTTCGATCATAATCTGAAATCCGTTCAGATCATGATCAGATCACGAACTTACCATGAATTTATTTAAAACAAATATTACAATGTTCAAATGAACTATATTTATTTACGAGGCAGATTCCAACATCGGTCGATTAAATCATTGCGTCACATCTGCATTTGTATGTAAATGTATGTCATGAGTCTAAAATGATTTATTTATTCATGCCCTCTGGATGATCTCAATATCTATAAATATTAAATAGGTAGGTGGGACACGTGAGCCACCATTAAAAAGGCAAACGTTTGAAATCAAGCTTCAATGACTAATTTTCAACAATAACGTATTCTTAAGGGATCATTAATGAGCGGTATGTTTAGAACAAGTCGCTTTTGATCTTATGTTTGTCTGTTTTCTCTACAAACAACTTGCTTTCAAGCTTTAAGGATCAAAGTGCATATTAAGTATTTTGAAAAAAAACTGCTTCGAATATTATTTATGGCCTATCAGATAGCGAATAGATCCTACTCAGAGTTGTTTTCCGCAGAAGAATTGTCTATGTGTGATATAAACTTATGATTTATGGTATATGGGATTGATCAGGAATCATGTGACACATTTGAATACAATAAAGAACCTATACTGATTTATTTAATTCCTATGTGCACATAACGCTCAACCACATGTTTTTGTGCATGTGAACGCAAATGCAAATTTAATCAAGATTTTTTTTTCAGTAAAGATCTCATCGACACCTCATGGGAACATGATTTTTTTATTTTCGTTATAAACCTATTTTAATCTACTTGTTTATCTGTTGATCTAAAATACAAATCAAATGTAAAAAAAACATGTTTTTCCGAGGCGAACGCAAACGTACTAAACATCACGTGAACACTGCCGCAAATGTCATTCTTATCACGTGACCAGCAGCCGCCGACAAAAAAAGCAAACAAATTTATCATACGTAATATGTCATATATTATATGTGTATTCTGGTAGAAAACTCTTTTAAGTCTCTTGTTAATTTTATTATAAATGCTTATGTTATTTGTCATATATTATATGTTTGTGTTAAAATTTATATATTGTTATTTAAAAATGCTTTTTTTTTTCGCGCAGGCGCACACAAACGTGCCGAACGCCAAAGTCAAGGTCAAAGTGGTGACCGTGATGACCTTGATACTCAGCCTTCCCAAAGGTCACACCCATTATCACGTGAACAGCAGCAACCACCGAAAAAGGGCAACACGGTGTATGTAACTGGACATGGTATAAACGAGGAGCTGTTGAAACGCGTGTTCACCAAAGTGGGCAATGTGGTGAATATACATATGGAGCGAGAAAAGAGGTTTGTTCAAATTTAGTGCATTCTAAAAAAAAGAGCAAACTTGTAAACCTATCGAATGTTGTTGAAGAAAAACAGTTTTAATTATCCCCCGCCTCCCTAGCTGGGGCGGGGGATATAGAAACGCACCGTGTCCGTCCGTCCGTCTGTCCGTCCGTCCGTCCGTCCAGATGAGTTTGTCCAGGCTGAGTCATATCTCAGTGACTGTTCACTGTAGGTGGATGAAACTTCACAGCTGGATAGAATATATACCAAAGCTGTGCCTCGCAAGGTTATTTTTGAATTTTTTTGAAGTGATTTTTTGAAGTTTTGGACTTAGTCGTTTTCCGTGATAGTTTTGTCCAGGCGCTATCTCAGTTACTGTTCACTGTGGGTGGATGAAACACCACAGCTGGATAGAATACATACCGAAGCTGTGCCTCGCAAGGTTATTTTTGAAATTTTCGAAAAAAAAATGTAATTTTGGCGATTTTTGAAGTTTCGGACTTAGTCTTTTTCCGTGATAGTTTTATCCAGGCGATATCTCAGTTACTGTACACTGAAGGTGGATGAAACACCACAGCTGGATAGAATATATACCAAAGCTGTGCCTCGCAAGGTTATTTTTGAAATTTTCGAAAAAATGTAATTTTGGCAATTTTTTGAAGTTTCGGACTTAGTCTTTTTCAGTAAAAACAATGTCGACCACATGTCATGTGTGCTCCCTAGTGGGCTCGAACTCACGCTGTCTGGTCAGTGCTATTGTCAACTCGTTTCAGGCGTGAGTCAACCACTATATCCATTCGGCCACGCCGGGATAATGTACACTACCAATGATATCTCAACTTTATTGAACCTATTTTGGCAATATTTTAATGTGAAAGTAAATGTACTCCATATCGAATTATCCGAAAAAGAGAATTTTTGTGGTTTTTAACCCAGCTTTCGTGAAACGAAAACTGGGTTTGTGCAATCGGTTGGTGTCCGTCCGCCGTTAGTTAGTTATTTCGTAAACTTTAAAAAAAACCCTCCTCCTCCCCCAGTTTTGATCATAGAGCTTTCAAACTTTATCACAAGCTTCTATATGGTCACCTCATTATGGATTGTGCTTTTGATGACGATCGAACCATTATGGTCGCCATGGTGGACTTCGCCATTTCCGCCCAATTTGGTCTTATATTTAGTAAAAAATTGATAGCTTCAACAGCTATCTTCTCCCACAGTTTTGATCATAGAGCTTTCAAACTTTATCACAAGCTTCTATATGGGCACCTTATTTTGGATTTTGCTTTTGATGACGATCGAACCATTGTGGTCGCCATGGTGGACTTCGCCATTTCCGCCCAATTTGGTCTTATATATTGTAAAAAAACTCATT
>LQRL01083744.1:21562-48035 GCA_001703475.1 Hydroides elegans | reverse complement strand
ACCCTATAGAAATATAGACTCTACATGTATAATTTTTGTGCTACCAGTCTTGGTGGGGCCCCGAATTTCGCACCAAATTAATATATATTCGTCACAATCTCCAATGCTATTCCTATTTAAGTTTTATTTCTAAGTTACGTATCTCTCAGGTAAACAAATACACATGTATATCGTGTTCTCTCCATAGAACCGCCAGTGGCATCCTGGGCAAGTGGTCAAACAATTGGTGTGATAATTTCAATGTAGAGTAGCTTTTGATCGGTTACAAAAATATCTATCGTGTCCATATTTAATACGTAGGTCATGGATTATGACTATGTAAGAATCCCCTTGTTTAAAAAACATCATCAATAGTTTTGATTGAAATAAAGTAATTTCTCCAAAGTCGCCGATTTTTGCGTTTTTATATCGATGACTTTAGCATGAAAAAGTTTCTTCCAAAAGTCAAAACCTATCAAACTGACCTTTTGAACTCTATTCGATCGATCAAAATGGTTTAATCGGAATCACTTGCAAAATGAATCCCGCCATTTGGTTATTTTGTTACCACTAAATCTGTAGTATAGGTTACTTCTCTTCGAAGGACCCAAGGAAGTATAAAATCGAAATTATTGCGGAATGCAGGTACGGTAACTTTAATGGCCAGCATTGCCGCAAATTGTTAAATTGTGTATTGAGTATTTCAGCCTTCTTCTTATTGTCCCCAGCCAAAACTCCCCAGTTCTGTCTTAATGAACAATCGTTATGCTGACTTTCGACAAAATTCAACACGAACAGTAAAAATTAACATAAACAATCAGTGTTTATATGATATGCATATTTATTTTTGCATTATCAGGAGTACCGATTGGGCACTTTATGAAATAGCGTCTCGTTTTACATAATCTCCCGTGAAATGATCTCTTTAACTAATCTAAACATGATAATTATTTTTACTTATGGAATGATTTTATTCTTACTTCGCTAGAAAGGAATAAACAAACTATTATGCCAGCAATTTTGCAAAAAAGAGTCAGCAGAATAAAACATTTATATGTGGAAACGTTATTATTCTGTATAGAATGAAAAAAAGCTCTTTTTGGAGGTACCGTTTTTGCCTTCATTGTATATTTATATATTGCGTTCAAAAATGACAACGCGGTGTGACATGATTTTGCTCTCAATATAGACTATATTGTGAACTAGGATGCCAGGAACGTTTCAACGCAATAATAAGGCTAGGGTCATTAGTATATAATAAATATAATATATTATCGTTATGTGTTGATTTGTCAACAGCATATGCTTACGAGTTTGGGCTAGATTTATCAAGAAATATTCGCATTCCCTGCTACAAACAGATATTCCATGCAACAACCGCACTCGCAATACCACATATCGGTCCATGAGGTCGAAAAGCGTCTTGCTAGGGTAAAACCAAGGGTTGCTAGGGTCCCGACGGTATCACAAGCTGGATGCTCCGAGATTTATCCGCGCAACTAGCAGGCCCAGTAGCTGCCCTTTTCAACTCATCCATAAGGGATGGATATGTACCCCATAAATGGAAGAGTGCATATATCACGGCTCTGCCCTAGAAATCCCCACCACAAGCGATTCAAACCGACCTACGACCCGTGTCGCTTACATCGCTACTAGCCAAGGAATTAGAGCGATTTGTAGCTAAGTGGCTTAAGAAGATTGTCGATCTCCAAACAGGCTACCTCCAGTTCGGAAACCAACGTGGAGTGTCTACAACGCATATGCTCGTTAAGATGTTGGATACCTGGGGGAAGGCGCTTGATATGCCAAACACAGCCGTTCGATTTCGCGAAAGCGTTTGATCGGATTAATCATCATAAACTCATGGACAAATTGAAATATGAATAATTCAGTACACCACCGACCCTATTACGTTGGATGTACTCGTTTTTACAGGGCCGAACGCAAGCGGTCAAAATAGGGAATACCATCTCCAGACCCTTATCTATCAACGGCGCTGTTCCCCAGGGAGCAATCCTCGGTTTAGATTTCTTCATGACCATGATTGACGATTTGAAAGCGCAACATCCGGTATCTAAGTATGTGGACGATAGCACTCCGTATGAAATCCTTAAGTGTAACGAAACATCTACACTTCAACAAAGCATTGATACCATTTGCGAATGGTCAAAACAGAACGATATGCGTCTAAACGACAAAAAAGACTCACGAAATGACAATCTGCTTTAAGCGAAATCCCCCGAATTCGACCCAATCACCATAGAAGCACAACCAGTACACCCTGTGACATGCGCAAAGCTAGTGGGGCTTCTAATCCAGGCAGACCTAAAATGGGATGCAAACACCGATGCCATCCTTAGAAAAGCCCCAAAAAGGCTTTACTTCCTTAAAAGACTGCGAAAAGCCGACGCAAACGAAAAAGACCTCCTTCGATTTTACACCGGTATTGTGAGACCAACCTGTGAGTACGCGGCTCCGACATGGGCAACATCACTCACCCAAGGGCAAAGAGACAAAATCGAAAATATCCAAAAGCGAGCGTTTAATGTCATCAGGCCCGAACTTTCTTACGATGAGAGTCTACTACAATTGAAACAAATAGCCCTTGAACAACATAGACTCGATATCTGTAAAGATTTTTTCAGAAAAATCCAAAATCCAAGTGATAAAATACATGACATTCTACCCAAACAGAGACTGATTAAATATGATTTTGGACAAAGCAACAAGTTTAGTCGCATCAAATGTAGAACAAAACGTTATAAATGCTCATTCTTACCATTTGCACTTGAAAAGTTTTAGTAAAATATCAACTATTTCTAGTCATATTCTAGTCATCGTCTAATTATTTATATAAAAATGTATTATCAGCATTTTATCAACCTTTATATATTATACCTTCATAACAAAGTGCATTGTATTTATTTTAGTATGCATGTCATTGTACGCAATTCAACATTTATGTAGCAATCAATAAAAAAATCATTATTATTTTTTATTATTGGGCGGGATCGAGTTTGTGTCCCACTCAATATGAGGTACATCAACATCATATATACGCCATATATTTGAGTTGCTTTAAGAGAACAAATTATCAAGGTGGTCAAGATCTTAGAAGGGTGGTTAATAATAGCTTCCGAAAAGAAGTTATTTTTTTATCTAACTTGGCTTTTTGAGAGCCAGCTAAGATCAGTCCTACCTACTTCAAGCAAGTGTTCGTACCAACTTATGAAAATTTTATGAAACAGTAAGAAGAAACCTCCATATTGACCATCCATTTTTCTTTCTTTCTGGTAGGCAGAATGCTTGCTTTGATAAACCTCACTACTAAGTATGCTGCTATTGAGCCAATATTTGGTCCCGAGAACAATGTAGTGTGCTTTGGTTTCTAATTTTGTTTGTGATTCTACTTGCTTGTTTTGCAAAGAGCAAAGAGATCACGAATTGAAAGATGTAAGTCTTCTAACGGGGAATAAACCTGAAATATATGAAGAGATGTTTTATATACCTAGATGAATAAGATTATTGCAGGGAAGTTTGAGGTCGCAAGAGCAGAAAATACAAAAAAAGAGTTTCGTACTCGCTAAAGTTGTTGATAGAAGCCAGATGATATCCGTATGCAATCCTTGTCGTACCGTTTTGGCGTCCATTGCCTAAACGGCCGAAGTACATTTCGAATGTTATCGAATCGTGAAATGGCAGAACAGCATAAAAGCAACACGGGATTTGAGTTTGTCACACCATTGGGTTATTTTGAAGCTGAGTTTCAGCGCAAAGATAAACCAACTCGGCTAGGAGAGTCTATAGCAGCGAAGAAAACAAGTCAAAGCTGTCATGATGTACCGAATAGTGTATAGACTCGTAGCCATTCCAACGGTCGTAATATTATCATCAATGAGCATCCGCGGCAATCTATTGCTTGTCCCCTACGCCAGAACCGTCACATACCAGAAATCGTTCTTCCCCGATACCATTCGCATCTGGAATGCTCTCGACGCAAACACCAAAACCTGCACTTCACTCGACCAATTCAAGTCAGAAGTGCAGAAGACGGGCCTACCGAAAATCCTCATCACGTTTTTAATAGACACTGTAAATACAGCACCTGCACAGCACTATGTATATACCCACCGAATCGTTAAGAGTGTTGCACTGAGCCTGTACGTGATACTCCTTGGAGGCCTGTACAATATTGGAAGAAGAAGAAGATCCATAGGTTACAATAGTGGAGTACAAACCGATGTCGCTATACTGGACTTCTCCAAGGCTTTTGACACTGTGCCTCACGACAAACTGCTTGGAAAACTTAGTGCATATGGCATTCATGGTCTCCTTATGTGGTTATCCAATTTCCTGTCTGATCGAACGATGCGTGTCCTATGTGAAGGTGCACAATCATCAGATGCGAAGGTAGACTCGGGGGTACCTCAGGGCACCGTGCTCGGCCCGCTGCTCTTTCTCTGCCACATAAATGACCTGCCCGAATGCGTAAAATCCAAAGTCCGCCTCTTTACAGACGATTGTCTACTATACAGGAAAATACGTGACGATAGGGATAACGTAGCGCTTCAGGAGGACCTAGCGGCACTAGAAAAATGGGCAGAAACGTGGGGAATGCGCTTTAACGCAAAAAAGTGCTATATAATGCACATCAGCCCGAAACGCAATAAACACAAGCATATGTATAGTCTTAGCGGCCACATCCTCGAAAGCGTCTCGGAAAACCCATACCTAGGTCTGCAGGTATCCGACGACCTGAAATGGAGCAAGCACATAAGGCAGACGGTCAACAAAGCCTCTATCGCATTAGGCATGTTGTGGCGTAACCTCAAATTCTTGCCAAAAGGTCACAAATCAACTGCGTACATAGCCATGGTCAGGTCGATCCTCGAATACGGATCAATCGTGTGGGATCCCTATATAAAGCAGGACATACAGTGTATTGAAAGGGTCCAGAAACGTGCCGCACGCTTCATAGTGAACGACTATGAATCGCAATCCCATGGTTTCATGATCCGCACGCTCAAGGATATAGGATTACCCTCCCTGCACGAAAGACGGTTGTTTAATAGACTATCAGTTTTCTACAAGATCACCAATGGGCTGGTACCGGCAATACGACATGAAGAGCATCTCAAACCATCGGATAATAAACGCCTTAAAAGACCTACACGGTATACTGGATATGAAAGTAAAAACCCTGTTGTAAAGCGCTCTCGTATGAACTCGAACTGCTTTACTCATATGGATTCAAAGTGTATTCAATATAGAAACTCATTTTTTCCTAAAACTGTTTCAGACTGGAATGTGCTTGATGACTCTATTGTGAGTGAGCCGACTCACATATCATTCAAATCCAAGCTTAACACCTATATGTTCGATTAATTAAAAAGCGCACCTCACCATCCGACCTATAAATGCCCTAAATGGGATTCTTGGTCGTATATATACAGATACAGATACAGAAATGGTTGATATATCGGTAGATAAACTGATTTTAACTAGTCACACAATCGAACTGTGGTACCTGTGTAATAAATTCATATTGATGTTTTGGTCGATTTATCTGATATGGTCACATGACACCGTAAGAAAACAAAAGAGGTAGGTGGTGTTTTCAGGTTTTGCACTATTTTGCTCCATAAACTAAACAAGAGTGGAAAATGATATGTTGTATTCATGCTTTCTTGCGACCTCGTGTTGGTCAAGCGTTAATTCCTATCGAGACTCGTAAACGCAGGGATGGACTAAAGTTTTGATTGACAACAGTTTTGTTTACAACCGCAGAGACCACTGAAGAATCTTGGTGGTTGTTTGTAACCTTTAATCATATAATCATTCCCATGAATTTGTTATTTATTTGTATGAGCGATACACAGTTGAGACTTGGTTATAGATTCAAATGAAATGAATCAGATTGTAGGTGTACTATACGGGCGTACATTTTGATGATTTACGCTGATTTCGACTGGTGGTCAATATGGCCGAATTGCCAGAAAATACGATGTTCTAAAGATAGCTTTTGAATGGAGGTTTGAGGGTCCTAGGGAAATGATTATAGGCTATATGGAAAGCCGTTGATGTACCTTTTTGGTGGTTTCGACTGAATTTGATCATATTCCGGTGCTGAATTTTGCAAAACTGTGCACAAATTTATATTTATTTTTTTATATAAAAACATTTATATTTAAAAATAGATACGGGCTTGTGCGGTCTAGAACATATGAACAACGATTTGTAAAGGCTTGTTGATAGGCTCAAAAGAAAGCGTTTGATCATGAGTTATGTCTTTGGGTAATTAATGAGAGTTTATCAAGCAAGCAGTGAATGCAATTTGGACAAATACTCATACCATCATCCAAAATTCCATACCCCCATCGAATTTTAGGTCGGCCGGGGCCTTTTTCATGTTTCACAAATGCTTTCTTGTGATGTTAACTTCCGGTCGCGAATTCGGCCAAAATTTCAAAAAAATCTGATATTTTGAAACATGAGCGTACACGACCTAGAATTCTTAATTGGATGTTCGTAGAGACTTGGTTTTATAATAAATAGCATGCGTTTGATGTGCTGCGGTGTCTGATTAGATACGTTACAGAATTAAGCTTAAAATAAGTGAGGCGAAACATATTTGTATAAATAGCCCAAAATAAAATACCTGTTCCCCTTTTATAATCTTGATAGGTAGTTTGCTCACCCATAAAATAATTTGGGTTATTTCAGGAATTTATACAAGAAGTGGAGACTTCAGTCATGCGGAATCTAATTGGGCTTGTCTTCATCTTAACTGTGGGTCTGGATGGTGTTCTATCTAGTCCCACATTTACCCCAAAGAATGGCGACCTTAAAGCCACCGTCAGTGTTAACCTTGACGATCCTTTGTTTGTAACTGACGATCGGTTTCTCAGCCTCGGAATGGATTCAAATCTAATTCGTGACCGGTGGGAAACGTTCGATTTCAATTCAGTGAGGCTTAAAACATTGGCTAAGGGCCTCACACCAGCTTACATGAGATTGATGGGGACGGATGGAGATAGAATGCTTTTTGTAAGGGATGATATCGAACAAAAATCGTTTGAAAGATTGAGAGGATGGCCCTTTCCTTCAACTTCTTTCAATATGACTTCGTCTGATTGGGATGCCATCAATACGTAAGAATAACATGTATTTTGTTTATATAGTATGTATTTACCTACACATCTGTACATGCAATATCCATATGATATTTTACTTGTACTTAGACAAATACATGTATATAAATTTTCGTAATAGGTTATTCAAATTTATACAAAACGTAATATATTATTTATGAATGGTGAGATAGCCCACAAATATATACAGTTGTATGTTATCATTTATCAACCAAATCTTACTATACCAGGAGTGAAGTTTGTTTAGATGAAAACTAGGTGCATCGAATCCTTAATGCTATTTCGTAACATTTTCAATGAATCGTAGTTTGATAATTGATATGAATATTTAATAAATAACATATTCGCATAAATATTGATATTTGTCTAACTGGTAGACATATTTAAATACAAATCTAGGTGGACTGCTGAAGTTGGTTGGCGTTTGTTATTTGGCATTAATGCGCAAACCAGGAGACCTCTTCCGGGCGGAAACGGCACTTATTGGGATGCATCAAATGCCCTTGAGCTACTGGATTATTCCGTCGAGCGAGGATATGCAAGCCACCTTGACTTCGAATTCGGTATATTTTCGGTTTTTCAAAACACTAATAAGCAGAAAAATATAATTTATTTGATTGTTTTGATTCAATTCAATTTTTGAATATTTGTTAAATTTTGTTTCGTAAGTGAATCAATTTTTAAAAAGATTTGGACTGAAATACTTGTTATATGATATAATATAAATATATAAGATATCTGAATAACTTATATTGTTTAAACAGATAATATTATAATAATATTTTAATGAAATTCAGGTTAAAGTTTTATACCATACTGCTTTGTTTTCCATCAAAATTGTTCACATTTCGAAATTACTTTGTATGAGTAGGAAATGAGCCCGATCTTTGGAAAAGACATAAGATGGCTGCAGTGTCTGCTGAACAAAGAGGCTTAGAACTCATAAATTTCAAAACAATTCTGCAGACATATTATCATCCACATTTTAAAAATTCTATCCTTGTTGGCCCCGATACATCCAAAAACGGTGCTGAGGATAATTACACATTAACCTTTGTTAACACATGCGGTCATATTCTAAACGGCACCTCGTTTCACCAATATTATGGTAGCGGTACAAAATTGGGACACATAGCAAACCATACAGATCCGGTCCTGCTTGACACGTACCGCGATGATGCGAGTCAATTTGTGACCAATGTGAAAATGAGTAATTATCCATCCATGAAGATGTGGAATGGCGAAACGTCATCAACTGGCTCTCCTTCTGGTGAGAAACTTTGGCAACTTACAAGAATTTTTTGACGTCTAACTCGAAATTAAACATGGTCATTACTTCAGAAACCATTCGATTACCCAAAGAAGTTATTTTGGTTGTATGGAGATATTACTCATTTTCAAAGGTTTAGCGTTAGTTCCTGTATATATTCAAAAAAGACTAAATTTGAAGGTGAAGGAAGATTATGTTTGATTTCGGGTTTCTTATTCGTGTTTTCCTTTGTTTGACCTTGCATGCTCCTCTGTTTTTATGTTGTAAATTATAACAAATAAATAAATATATTTATGATTTTACAAGGAATTTAATGAACTTACTTGCGTTTGCATTGATTAACTTATTGTTCTTGATTCACACTTTAGGGTTGGATTTGAATATGTCCTTAAGCTAATTCACCTAAAACAAATTATTCTGCTTATTCTAGTTATTTAACCAATTAAGCTTAATTTAACCTGAATTTCGAAATGCGCAAACTCTCTGTATATTTTAGGATATACAAGATTTGCACTTTTGGCGTTAGTCTTGGTAGATTCTTAGTACGTTTGTATCTTTAAGTATCTTATTCATTGTATAATGATTTCACAATGCCTGATCGAAATGAACTCCTGGTCCTTTAAATTATAACATTTGTATGCTATTATATAGAAAGTTTGGTTTAAACGGTGTTGGTTTTATTGTTCACAGTTCCACAATGGGCTATTATATTTGTACAAGTCGAGCAGACTAGTCCTCTTCTTCAGTTCCGAATTCTCCTTGAAAACAGGAAATGAATCCAATCGTTGGCCACTTCACAAGGGCATGGCTGCCGTCCTTCCTTCACAATTGGGCGAAGAATTTGTGAATTTTAAAAACCTGCTGAAATTATATGGACCACTGTTTAAGAATTCCCTTTTGATTGGACCTGGCATCAGTGGATCAGGCGCCTCATGTTTCCTTCAGTGGTTCCTTAATGCAAGTGGACATGCTATAAATGCAACAAGTTTTCATCAATATTATGGAAATAGAAAATTACGTCATGTCGGCCAGTATATTGACCCCGACATACTTGACACATATAACGTGGAGGTGCAAAGTATACTATTTCATGTTCAGCATAGTTTCTATCCAAATTTACCCATTTGGAATGGCGAAACTTCTTCAACGTCTTCTAAACCTGGTAAGTGGTAAGCGTTAGAGGGGTGATCAACTATGTCAATATGCTCTATGGTGTGTTGGTGGACACACCAGTTTTGCAGTTTTATTTTATATCTTGGAATCTTCCTTTTTTTCTAACATGTAAAGGTTTTGGAATCTTCCTTTTTTTCTAACATGTTAAGGTTTTCGGTTTTTGGAATGAGGATCCCTATTCTCTTGACCGGCTTCTTAGATCACTATTAGAGACATGGTTTCTAGATCTGTAGAATTATTTAGGTATTTGCACTGTTTCTGTCGTCTCTAGACATCACTGTTTGAGTGTGCTTATTAAGTGGATTTTCAACTTTGCTTTTTTCCACTTGCCTTCCTTAAATTTAATCTGCTTTTTTGTGAATGAAAATATGCGATGCTATGGATATTTTAAAGCAGAGAACTTAAAGAGTTGATGACAGAAATACACAATTATTAATATTATAATTTTAATTGAGACAGTGTTTGATCAAGGATAACAATAAGTATAGGTAATTGAACAAATCGATGAATTATTAATTCTTAAATTGGTTTGATTTAGAAGAAATGGGGAATTCCAAATTAACTGTTTTTGATTAGTTTAACAGCCATGAAATCTAAATAAAAAGAATATATGAAAAAAAAAAAACAATGATTTAAAGAAAACATTAGATTAAAAACATATGTAAATGGACGGACGACTTTACTCAATGCACTGCAGCACTGCTATGTTCCCAATTTATTTGCACATGCACAACCTGTAAATTTACACTACGGTAACACCATCACTTTCATTGTTCCAACGCCCTAAAACCTAGTTGACGACAAAGCAGTATGGTATAGATCTCAACATTTAATATGAAATAAGCAACGAGTTGCATAAATAAATCTTCCATATAACCCCTGATAATAGGAAACGAACCAGACTTATGGCCTGGACATCCAGGCATGATTAAAGTCCCTGCCGCCTCGTTGGCCACCGACTTCTTAGAGTTCAAACGAATCCTTCGCGATCTCTACCACCCTTACTTCCAAAACGCCCTCCTCGTCGGTCCAGATACCGCGGGAACGGGAGGCAAGGGATTCCCACTCAAAGATTTCCTCAATGTTTCGGGTCCCGTTTTGAATGCCACGACGTTTCATCAGTATTATGGTGGCAAGGAGATTTCGTTTTTAAGCAACTATACGGATCCCGTACTGCTGGATAAATATAACCGCACGCTGAGCAAGTTCATAGAGAATGTGAAGTCGAGTGTGTATTCGTCGGTGCCGATGTGGAATGGAGAGACGTCGTCCACCTTCTCACCACCTGGTAATAACGGATGTTTAAATAGATAAAATGTGTTTGTCCATGCAAAGTCGTACCAATACCCCTAAACGGTTATGTAGAAAAGGTAAAGGGATTATATAAAAGCAAGAAAATATCCTAAACCACCTTCATCACCCGTAGACATTTCTTAAATCCACTGAAAATGGGTCCGGGGCGAGATATTTCGACCGGTCCAGCTACATAAAACTGCTCATATCATCAGTACGATATAATCAACGATTTCAGTATTCTGTGAAACTTGTACCCTTACTGAAATAAAGTGATTAAATAATTAAATAACGTACGCTTGACAAAATAACATATTATTTAGAGGGATCAAATCACATGAACCATACATTAAGGCACGACTGGTGTGTCTGAAACTTGTTTGGCGGTGTTATTTTAGTACTTCAGATGATTCTTAACGATGTGTCTATTTGCATGGCTTGGTGGTTAGTCCAAAATAACTCATAGGTTATGGTGCTTTCAAGCTTCAAGGAATTACCGCGATGTGGGCATTCCTCCGTTTAGTAGTTATGTGACCATATGTTGACTGGAGAACAAGCTTATTTCTTGACCTAAGTTTGACTTCACGATTCAGTTTTATAATTGAGACTTACATGTATGCTCTGGGCATATGAACGAGTTCTAACGGTGGAGATATACCAGTTCCAGCATAACACAAAGAGCTGACATTCAACGTTAGTCCCTATTTAATTCGTAAGCGTCCGGAACGCGGTTTCATCTTAATGAAGCAGTATGGTATAAAGCTACTTAAATAGATTAGACATAAAACTATTCAGTGAACAATATGCCAATATGATAGTGTGCATCATTTCTGCATACACAGGCAACGAACCCAACGATTGGCCAATGCACAAGGAATTCGTCGCCGTTCCACCTCCCGTTATAGGCGGTGATTTCCTTCAATTCCACAAAATCCTTCATCAATACTACCACCCGCATTTCCAAAACGCCATCTTGGTCGGTCCAGATACCGGCTCAACCGGTGGGCCCGAATGGCCGGTGAGGGATTTCCTAAATGTCGCCGGTTCTGTTGTAAACGCGGCAACTTTTCATCAATATTACGGCGGCGGGGAGTTATCGTTTCTTAGCAATTATACAGACCCCAGGTTGCTGGATGGATATAAAGGGACCGTAGCGTCGTTTGTAACTCACGTGAAGTCGAGCAATTTTCCCAATATCACGATGTGGAACGGGGAAACGTCGTCGACTTATTCCGCACCTGGTAAAAGTCTTGATTTTAGCATACAAATAGACCTGGTTTTGTGTATGTGCTTTTAAAAGGCGAGGGGCATTGGACATCTATTGGATAGGTAGTTTAAACGATATGTTGAATTTGGAACCGATGCAGTACACCATAGCATCTAAATTGGTATGTAGAAGTCTAAGTCTTTTAAAAGTTACTAAATTTTCCGTTGCGACGTCCCAAAATTGATTTTAAGTAAGGATGTTTATCTTTCCATACCAGATATTTCTCAATATGTGCTATCCAAATTAAATTTAGCAAATTAAGGTAAGGAATAGTTACGTTAGCCTGGACAAATAAACTATCGCATCACCTGTGCTTGGTTAGATTATCAGAAACCTTTAGATTATGATTCGTTCCTGGTTTGAGTCTGTACATAAGTCATTTAGAAGGTTAAATAGTGAATGGTTTCATTCGGATCCTGTATAGAAAGCCTAGTTAAAGAATTTAAAGTTGATTCTGCTATGATCATTGTATAATTTGTAGATAAATTGATCAGATTGAGATAACTAGATTGTTGACATCAGTTGTGACCATCTTTAGAGTAGAGCTTCCTTAATCCATGATAAAATTGGAAAAGACAGATCCCCGGAAATCAAAGCGTGCTTTTGCCCGATCGTTGTGAGCTCTCGAAGAAAAATCATGCTCGTCGATGAATCCACATCGTTGATTGAAACCAATACCATAATATTGCGCTTAAACGATTTCATGACTTGCCAAAATGGCGGAAATGAAACGGTATGGTAGATAAAGCTTCTTTCTCCAAAAAGATAGCCATATTCTAATCGAATTTATTTATGCCCAACAAGGAAACGAGCCCGATCTCTGGCTCTTTAACAAAGGCCTGCATTTTGTACCACCTTCGCAGCTGGGCCAAGAATTCGTCACATTCAGGAACATTTTGAAAGGATTCTATTACCCTCACTTCGAACATTCTTTGCTTGTTGGTCCCGACATTGCGGGTACCGGTGCCGGCGGTTGGTTGAAAGAATTTCTTGGTGAATGTGGGCATGTAATTGATGCTACCACTTTCCATCAATATTATGGTGAAAAGTGGCTTTCGCACATTCATGACTATGTCGATCCGAAAGTGCTCGATATGTATAAGTTGCAACTTAGTGATTATATAAACAATGTCAAGAGCAGTGCGTGGGCGGATCGTCTCGCGATGTGGAATGGAGAAACGGCGTCTACTGCTTCACCGCCTGGTAAGAAGACTGAAACCACAACCGGCATCCAATTAACGCCATCTATAGCGTCGAAATTCCTATTACCAATTAATTTTTGCCCGCATTAAGGCTGCTGTATCCATTAACATGCAATGTATCGATGTTCAATTCTCTGTCACTAGAAATACTTAACACAATCATCACAGGTCTTGCTATCATGCTAAAACCCTAGAGGGTACAATAGTTCAATTTTTAGAAATAAGGGAAGTGTCTTGTAATGTGTGATTATGGCTTGGAATTCAATTTTGGGTCACTCTTGATAGACAGAAATTATAATTTCAAATCATATCCTTACATTTGGTGTTAACGTACCTAGCGTTAACACCTGCATTATTGTTTTTGCCTCGGCTTTGCCTTCAGTTAAGATGCAATAACATGGCAATGGATGAGGAAAAAATGTTGCAAGTGTCTGCTTAAGGAGGGACCATCCATGGATAAACACTCATGCAGGCTTAAAAAATATACTCTGTTCTGACGGTTTCTTCATCGCATTATTTATGTTGTGGCGAGGTTCGCGATGAGTATAATGTATTGATAGCAGATAGAGCTGTTGAATTATTCATTAGTGTTAGTTACTATAACATAACATTAGTACGCAATTCAATATTAAGCACCTGTATGATAATCGCTATATAATAACATCATATGGCAAACCTCTCCTAACATATTAATATAATAGGGTCACCAACAATGAATACGCCCCGATTCAATATTATCAAAGTATAAACACCAGATGTTTGAATGAAAAAAAATCACTTGTTTCCTACTCAACCTTCAATACTTGCGCCGCTCAAATTCTATAATTGAAAATGGTAAAATTTCACAGGCAACGAACCAAACATCTGGTTCAAAAAGCGCAACTTTACTCCAGTCTCACCAGAAAAACTTGCAAAGGAATTCAAATTCTTCAAATCCTTGATCACAGATCTTTACGGAGATTCCTTTTCGCAATCAATTTTAGTCGGCCCTGACGTTACCAAGACTGGTTTTAATTATTTGCAACGTTTTCTCAATAATTGTGGTAAAACCATAGACGCCACCACATTTCATCAATACTACGGTAAAGGCGCGGATTTCGTTAATGTGAAGAATTACATAGACCCAAAAATACTCAATATGTACAGAGGACAGGTAAAAGATGTGGTTGCTAAGGTTAAACACAGTAAAGAATCGGATGTTGCCATTTGGCAGGGGGAAACGTCGTCAACCGTTTCGCCACCAGGTAGAATATTGTAGTAAGATGCATGACAAGGACTGCATATACTAACCTCAAGCTTAGAATATTTAAAGAATTTTCGCTATGTTGTTTGTAAAGATTCTCAAACCATGTTCTATCGTTTGCATGTTAAGCAAATTGCAATGATTTTTAAGAATGATAAATGTGACCATTCGATGTTTTTTAATTTGTATTTTATTTAAAATGAATGCGTTGCTACATGTACATGTTTGACTCTTTTGATACTAAAAAATGGACATAAGAAGAAAAATACGCCTAAATTGAATACATTTTAAATGAGACAGTTTGATAAAATCAATAAATTGCTATTTAAATTATTAATATCATGCCGTGTTTGAACCATTTAATTACCAGATATCATCCACTTTTTCCTCCGTTTCCCACAGGCAATGGTATTGACGAGACCTACGTGGCGGGCTTTATGCTTCTGGATAAACTAGGCCTCTCTGCTCGCCTCGGTCTTAGCTTAGTGATTCGCCAAACATTCTATGGCTTTTGGTTTGCGTTGGTGGATCAGCAGTTTGAGCCAAGGCCCAACTATTGGTTGTCGCTTATGTTTAAGAGACTCGTTGGACGAGAAGTTCTCGATGGACAGGTAATGTATGTTCGATGGTGGTTTTTGAGATGTTTGAAAGAATAGCTACAAGTACATGTGTATGAATAAAATATCAGTATGCCACCCCATGGATAAACATTGTATATTTCAAGATAAAGGATAGACATTTTAACGTTTCTAAGCTAATTTTGCTTAGATTGCTTAGAAAATTGTTGAAGAAAATAATAATCAAAAGTAGTTTTCAAGAAGATAATATTGTTATTTTCGAGAAGAATGCAGTTTGATAAAGAGGTAAGAAGGGATCCAACGAAATAAAAGAGTTATAGTTTTCAAGTTTTTAAGCTTATCTAATTCCGTATTTCTTCATTCAGGTCACCATGCCCGGTTCGATCAACGACCCCGCCCGTCTTCGCCTCTACGCCCACTGTACCTCCGAACGCAGCGGCTACCCACAAGGCAGTGTGGTCATATACGCAATGAACCTCTTCAACGATTCCGTCACTGTTAACTTCAACGGTGATCTCTCAACCGGAAGTCTCCACCAATACCTGTGGAGCGCGCCAAATGGCAATCTGACGTCGGAGGGGATTTTGTTGAACGGACGTTTGGTGCAAATGGTGGATGATTCGACGCTGCCTAAGTTTCAGCCTGTGATGAAGAAGGGGATTGATGGGATTGAGATGCCGAGTTATTCCATGGTCTATGCTGTGTTTCCGGATGTTAAGGTGAAGAAATGTATGGATGGGGCAAGGGATGAGTAAAAATGATAGGTCGATATTGGTACGATTAGATCCAAGACAGATGTTTATCTTTGATAGGGTATTAGAAAAGGAGCTTCTTTTGGGATTTAAAAATATTAATTATAAGCGTGATATTAGAAGTGCTTGAAAAAAAGTCTGTGATAACATAGTAAGGTTTCGAACATACCAATTTCTTTTTGTATGCTTCTTCGAATAGCGAAGCCGAGAGTTAATTATGTGTATAACTGTCTCAATGCCTGTTGAGTGTATGACTCCTGATTTAAAATATAGGTTGATTTGGATTAAAATTTATAGAGGATGCAGTAGACAAACAACCAATATGCATTTGATAACTAAAGGTGCAATACTGAGAGATAATATAGCTTGATAATAAATGTTTTTTTTTATTATATATATATTGAAAATAATTTTACTGGACTATAAGCATATATTGCCATAACATTTATTATAACCATATATTGTCATTATATTGTCAGGTATTTATATGTATTAAATGTAGCTTTAAAAATGAGAATCATGAGTATATCAAATTTTAGACATTCATATACATGTAGCCTACATAATACATTATATCGTTAATATAGTCGCACATAAATGTATAGTCTTAATAAAATCGGTAATTGCAAAAATATTGAAACCTCGATTTGAATAATTTTCATGTTGTATTGATACAAACAATGATTTAGCTGTTCTTACATTTAATTGATTTGGCATCAGGTTAAGAGAGTATGTCCGTAAAGGAAAACATTGCAACAAGTCTTTAAGCTTGGAGTTTGAAAACTTTGATGGGTTTTATCGTGTTATATGTGTTTGGTTTCTTTTTTGGTCGCTGCAATTATGAGTTTAGACGAAACTGATTAAATTTGCGTAATCTATCGATCAAATTATCGCAAAATGCCATGCTCATGTAGAAGATAGCACTGGGATACAGCAATGGAATAAAATAAAATCGAAATTAATCTGCACCGTCACGTTTTGTATTTTATATGTACTGTATATGAGTTAATCAAAATAAAGACAGTTTGTAGTAAAATTTGCTTTTATTACGTTACAAAATTGCTTTGAATACAGAAACAGCGCTAATACATTCAACAGTAATCTCAAGATTTCGAAATAATGCCAGTTAATAGCTATAGCCGGCGGTCAGATAGATAATATGGATACATCGTTTTAGTAAATATACTTTATATGACCTTTCGATACATCAATTTAGTAAATATTCTCTATATGACCTTTCTCTTTAAATGAATTAAAGTATTAATTCGAGCAATTTTCTAAGCATGAAAGAAAAATTGAACAATGGAAGTTATCTCTACGTGATTAAATTCGTTGAATATTGAAAATGCATTCAGAACAACATCAATTTAATTTAATTTAAATACATAATAGAATTACCTATCTGTATCATATACAAAACTTTGTTTAATTAAATACTTTTTGCAATTCGTTATATATATTTTCGCAGCCAATTATATTTGATAAGTAACTTTGAATCTCCAAATAATATATTTCTTTATGTGAATTTTTATTAAGCGATTCAATATAAATATCACATTGTTATTCTAAACGAAGCTCATAAAAACAAATATGCATTACATCAATTCATTCTTTAGAAAATACTACAAATAAATACCGGTTAACTCATAATTGACGAAAAAGGATCAGACCTGGCGAATATTTTATAGCCGTAACATTTACCATTAAATTAAAGTTTCTTAATTTTAACACATTCTATAAATCCTTTGTCTATTTATTACATGAATATAGGCATAATAATTTGTTATTATCGATAAAATGATATTTTCGCGAATCAACCACGATTAACAAGAATATCATCTTGTGTCATATTTGTCTATATACAAGTAAAATGTACAGACTAATTTCATGAAAAGAAACTTTAAACTCTGTGTCACTTCCTAAATATTTTATCTGCTTGATTTGCCAATCATATATTTAAAAATGACCTTTTCAATCAAAATAATATTCTAATAATGAAAAGTAGATCATCCGTCTTGTTTCTTTTTTTTTTTGTTTTATAAAACATATTAATGTTAATAATAATGTACATGTATAACTATGAAAGCAAATCTCGACTGAATACCTACAGTAAAATACCTTATATCTGCGCCACTTTAAATACACGTAACATACCGTAACACTGAACTTCACGACAATAGCTTATTTCACCGACACCGCATTGCATACAGATATCTAGACTTTGCTCTATAAACTTAACAAAGAAGCGGTAAAATAAATGACAAAAAGCAAATGATACACGAGTAAGTTTTGCGTCCTAGGTGCTCCTAACAATGGCTGTTCTACCTCAAAAAGCCATAGCGAACTAGTGTCCAATCTAATAAAATATAATGTTTACATGTATACAAAATTAATCGATAAGTCTATATCACTGCAATTATTATGCGATTTGATTTTAAGGCATTAAAATAGCTTTCGTAATACTTTATCAGTCTGTGAAATAATATTGAAAAAAAAACGAATTGCTGAATAGCTACCATGCGTCCGATAGAAAAAAAATGTAGTTTTAGGTGTCGTCCTTGATAATTTGATACAGCTGTTCTCATTTTTTTCAAAAATCTAAATATTACGGAAACACAACATCATAACAGGAATCAATCTGAAAAGAGTTAAATTTCCAATAGATTAAATATTTAACCTAATATGCCTAAATTGCAATTCAAATCCAAATCATAATTATTAAACACCGTTTTCATTTCTTACAAGATATTGATTTTCAAGTTCATAACCAAAGGTTCCAATTTGACATTCTCCACCATCTTGCCCTCATTGTGCAACGGCCTACACACAAGCCTCAACTCAAACTGGCGCCGCTTATGCATTTTCTTCGTAAACCGCAATGCATTGACGCCACCCTGATCAGCCAATGAGAACACGCCGCTGTGGTTGCCATGGGCGATTTCGCATACTTCGTTGTTCTCCAATGCGCTAAGCGACGGCATCAGTTGCATGACGGGCTCGCTTACCCCAGTCTGCTCGCGCCAAATGTTCAAGACGACTGGGCGGTCGGGGCGCATGTCCATTGTCTTGGTGGCGTTTATGAGAGGGTCTTTGGTCTTCATTTTCTCCAATAGATTGGTTGTGGTATCTGCGTCAACTTTGGTTGGTTTTAGGTGTAGTTTGTGGTAGGTTTTCATCACATCGGCGACACGGATAACTGTGGCATTCTTAAGCAGATCGTTTTCTCCGCCTTCCAGTTTTCGGGACAGTGATTCCTTGGAGTGAGGGCCGCTGACATCGAAGACGATCTGCTTTTCGTGCACCTAAAAAATAAGTACTCGTTAAATAAACAGTCTTACGCTCATTTAACTTGAACTCTTGAGTTTTTGATTAATATTCCTCAGCTCATATTCCTTGTCATGGTTTGCCAAAGTAATGCTAAAACTGAATGCTTATTATATCATGTTATCACTTACTGAACTCAAGTTATAAAATGGAAGATATTGCCTTAAATAGATTACCCATTTCATACAACAGAAAAACAAAATGATTTACCACCTGATCATAATAACTATTCTTCTTTTAACAAAAAATAGCCAAACCACTCACGTGATGCTCTTCCGGTTCCACATCGGCACTCCTGCGCACGCGCAGATACTGCGGCCTGCCTTCCCTTGGCCTTGACAGCGGGATTCCTTCAGCATTAACATTACACGTGTAGCACACTTCTCCCGGCGGCAAGTGGCTGCCGGTGCCTTCGGGTGCGGCCACGTGAGGAAGCTCGACGCCCGGTGGCAGGGAGGAGCCGGGAGGACTGACGGTCGAGATGCAGTGACTGTTAAAAAGAAAAATAGAGGTAATTATGATTTGAACGCTTTTAAAAACTAATTATAGCTTGGTCACAATTTTAATGGTATCAAACCCGCAGTATATAAATTTTTAGAAAGCAAATATTATGCATTGACAAAAGTAATCCGAAACAAATATTGTCAGTCAGGAGACCAGCCTTTTTTGTATCAAATGCATGTTCTTTCCCTTTTAGAAATCATAGTTAAATGTCAAAATACCTCACATTTGTTGACAATAAGAACAAATTATGTTTGACATCAAATGACTCACCCTTGCCCCATGCTCTGGAAGCCTGGCGGGCAGCTGCAGCTGAATCCGATCATCGACGAGGTGCAACCGAACATGCAGGGCTGGCCGCCACATCCGCCGCCGCCCATGTCTAAATACATCAAATGGGATATTAATAGTTGTGTCAAATTATTACGCAAAAAGCTACAAAATATATATGTATTGATCGAATTCGCTTTGGATGATTTATTGACCCTTTAACAATTAAATCAAGCAACTTTTACGAAAGAATAAACTTGTACATATATATACATGTATAATTTTTTATTGGTTAATCATGCAAATACCGTAGCTTCATATAAAAATATCTTACGAATGTATGGATTTGAAAAGACAACTAGGAGAATGTCACATAAAAACTCTCAATTTTCCATGTTATAAACCCCTTCTACAGTGACCTCACAACCTCCTCAGAAAATTATCAAATACTCACTGATGCATGACATGGACATGGAGTCGAAGAGCATGCCCGTATGCCCACATCCACAGTCGTAGCTGCCCATCGTGTTGAAGCACTGGCCTGAACCACAGACGCCCGGCTGCTGGCATTCGTTGTTGTCTGTATGAATAGTGGGATATGTGTATGATATTATATTGAACACGAAACAGTGGCACTATATTTAAGGTTCTTCAACAAGGTGAAAAAAACTGTGAAGTACGACTCTTATAAATCACTTTTATGACTAAAACATAACGCATGTGATATATTCAAGAAGTCTAATGAACTCTAACTCACCGAGTTCAACCAATAATTACACATTCTTTTTTAATGATCGAAAGCGCATTACAATGAACCCCTCCTTTTCCCATACCAATACTCAGACCCGATACATAAACATCCCCAACTCCTCCCCCCTCACACTCACCAATGCACTGCGAATAATACCCCGCCGGCACGAACCCCTCGGGGCACTCGCACTGATATCCGCCGTACATATTGTGGCATCCGTATTCACACAAGAGTTCATCCTCACACTCGTCTAAGTCAACGCAACGGACGCCCGATTCGTCCACTTGGTAACCGGGCGGACAGTCGCAGTGGAAGGTACCTAAACACGTGAAATGGGTTTTGTGGAATAAATGTGTTGGACACAGATTATTCTTGGTATTCCTTTTAACAGTTAATGATATATATTTAGCTAAAAGGTTAAATTGATCTTCACAAAATAACCTACATCTTATAGTTAGAATGTAAAGACATGATTTTAAGGCAATACTATTTTGAATTCTAGCACCTTCATAATGTCTTTCTTATCGACGTTTCACATTCAAATAATAATGTACATTCAAAAAGATAACGAAATATTCTAATACAAAATGTTCTTATCTCGAACAACTTAGACATAATGTCTTCAATTCACAATACAACACCAGGAATAAATCAAGTACCTGGCACATTGAGACACGTTCCAATCGGTCCACACAGCCCCGGCGACTCCAAACACTCATTGATATCCACGCATTGCCCTGGCCTCGCGCCCTGCCTATATCCCTCTGGACATCCGCACTCGTAACTTCCGGGTGTGTTGATACATGAGTGCGGGCAATCGTGCCGCATGGTGGCGCATTCGTCAAGGTCGCGGCACGTGTTGCCGTCGGGGTTGAGGACGTAGCCCTTTAAATGAGAATTTTATAAATTTTAAAGGTAGAATAAAAGAGGTGCTATATCCTAAAGTTATACTAAAGAACCCGATTCGAGAGGGGATAAAGTATTGCGAAAATGATTCATTATCATATGCACATGTTTGAATTTGATAAAATACATATATGCTGTTGAATGCACGTTAAGCTCCATTATTAACGTAAAAGCTTACTTGAAGAAGCAGCAGAATCATAAACTATGCCAGACCCTTAACTATATTGATAATATATGCTTTTTGGATATAATAAACTATATTCATGCATTGTATGCAAGGGTATTTCTCATCAAGGAAAAGCCTTACCTGTGGGCAGAAGCATGTATAGCTGCCATCCGTATTCTGGCAGTTGAACTCGCAGGGCGTCGGATCGTGTACACACTCGTCAATGTCAATGCACGCTGAACCAGTGATATCCGTCTGGTAACCCTGCTCGCAAGAACATCTGAAAAGAGCAAATAGAATCGTAATTCATCAGTTTTGGTATATTAGGTGTATAAATTCTACGTTTATAGACAAGGTGTATAAATTCTAAGTTTATAGATAGACAAAGCCTATCATACACTCTTAAGATTGCATTCGAAGAGTAGTGGGAGCGTAACGGAAAATATCAGAGAAAGTATCCCGCCCTCATATAAGTTTTGGTTAATCGTTGACAAAGAGGAAACTATGGGAACCATTTTATTTCTTTTTGCAGCAACGATTCCTAGCCTATAAATACTTCCTTTCATCAAGTTATGACTGACTTACTTACTAACTATATCTTCTTATTTTTGTAAGCTAATTTCTATTACCTGTATGATCCCATGGCGTTGATGCAGCGTCCATTTTCACAGGCACCCGGCATTGTAGCACATTCATCTATGTCAGAGCCATCGGGCGTGTAACCTGGACCAGCTGGACATAAACTGTTGAACGCAGCTGAAAGTAAACAAGTAGGGTCAGTGAAACTGACTAAGTCCCCCGCCGTCCCAATCCGTGCAACGGTATTTTAAGTCGCACGACCGAGTTCCCTGGCTTATAACGAAACATACACGACTATTTCATTCGAAGGCCTTTTCATAGCTTGTAGAGAGTAAATCATCTTAGTTAAGTACCTGTCGGTCGCGGAATAGCAAACTCCAAATTGTGTTGAAATTCCTTATTTTTGACCAAGTCGTACGACCCCAATTTTGGTCGCACGACAAAACCAATACCCAGGTGCACAACTTCAATATATATTCTTTCATTGTAGAAAGTTGCATTCGATTCTGCCCAGTAGTTTTGAAGTTCGGTCGCGGAATAGAACCCCACCTGAAAAGTTGACGGACAGACGGACAGACAGACGGACGGACCTGGATCCAATAGTCCCCCGCTACCGCGCTACGCAGCGGGCGGGGGACTAATAAATGGTGTACGATTATGAAATATTTTAATGAAGTATGGATATATGCGGTTGTAATAAGGACGATGTGATTGAATTTGAAATAAGACGACACAGGCTCCGTTTTATATGTATTAGTTTATTGCTTGTACTGAGCATTACCACTCATTGTGCATATGATATCTCGAGAGGATAATTGAAAATTAATTTAGAGATTATAATAGTCAAACTATTTTTCATAGACTACCCTCTTAAAAGAGTGATCTAAGAACATAGGTCCTTCGATTGGCAAACGTACCTGTTCCAACGCTTGGGCAGACCTCGCAATGTGGGCCCCAGGCCGCCGCTAGACCACAACAGCAGCGTCCCTTAGTGGTGCGACCGATCTCAGCCGAATGGATCAGACATTGGCCGCGAACCAAAGTGGTGAAGCAGTATTCTTCGCGAATATCTGTGGAAATATAAATGATGGTCTTTATGTATCTTGGTCTTTTCACTATGCGTACATTTAAATTGCAATTGTGCAATCGAAGCCAGAAACTCACACATTCATACATTAAAAGGTCTTTTATATTCACCTTACATCGTCCTATTATTAAGTCTAAGTTTATCCCAAAGAATAACAATTCATTATTAAATGATACATTACACTAAAAAGCGTGTTGATGATTTGCGAACATAATTTATTTTACGAATATTATTTTAGTCAATCTGTGTAATTTTTCGGGGCAAATTTCAGCGTATGTTGACAATGCCTAGAATTTTTAGGCATTGTTGACATTCGCTGGGTGAACTAGCGAATGCTGACACTGACAAAAAAATTTAGCGAATGTCAACATACGCGGTTTTCACAGATTGACTACAATATATATACTTTGCTTTAAAAATCGCCTTTTATATCACTAGACATCAAGAGTGAGCATTTCCAATTATCCATTTATTTCTCAAATATAATTTTTTTCAACATCACCTTTGCAAAATCGATTGGGTGTATGCTATTGGGGCTCAATTAAAACAATATTGTGTCATTCATTTTATGATAATTATATCCCTCTATTTTAAATACAGCAAAACAAAACAGTAAACTCACCAATACATGACTGTCTATCGCCTGAAGACACAAATCCAGGATAGCACTCGCACGTGTATCCTCCATCCCGGTTGCGACAACGGCCATTTTGACAGACGCCCGGGATCGTGCGGCACTCGTTGATGTCTCGGCAATCGTCGCGACCCGGCACCTAAAAGAAAGGCGAAACCAGTTTGATTTTGTAAACATATTAGCAAATTATGAAAAATGGAAGACAATTTTACAAAGTGGAAATATTGTCGGAG
Organism: Hydroides elegans; assembly: GCA_001703475.1. Classification (NCBI taxonomy): domain Eukaryota; kingdom Metazoa; phylum Annelida; class Polychaeta; order Sabellida; family Serpulidae; genus Hydroides; species Hydroides elegans. The sequence continues at coordinate 23,676 of LQRL01083744.1, read as the reverse complement.
GAGACTCGATTATGACTTCCGTATTTCAGATAGAACACCACAATGACGTTATGGAGTAAGGGAGGCAATATCGCACTCTTTGAAAATGATCAGATAATACTCGATCATGACTGCTATAATTTAGATGGTACACTACAACTGGCGCATAGTCAACAAATATGGCAGTGAATTTAAACGATAATAATAAAATATCCTCCTTCTTACCTATAAGGCAAAGCTTATATTTTTGGCAAAAAGGGACTAACCTTGGTGTATCCTTCTGGACAGATGCACAGGAAGGAGCCCACAATGTTCTTGCACATGAAGCGACAGTTGTTGGCACGCGTCTGACACTCATCGAGATCTGTTGAACAAGTACAGTGTATTACTTTTACATATCGGTATATGGTCAAATCTCTACATGTATACATTGTATGCTATACATAACTGTAACTCGCTTTTAACAACATATCTCAAGTACATATAAGAAACTTTGTTAGCATATATAGCTAACTTTTAATACTGAAATACCAATTCAATTTAACTAATAATGAAATAACCACCCCAATCATAAACCTATATGTGCGATTTCATAAAACACAATTGGAGACTGGGATCTTAAATTAAATCTTAACAATGACCCCTTATGCTTATGATAGTACCTTGACAGTGAGTTTCATCCTCGGTGACCTCATACCCGGGTAGACATGCTTGCTATGGGATTGGGATAAGTATAATTTAGCCTACAACACTTTTTAAATCAGACATCCATTAACCAAATCCAAGCACATACCTTGACAGTGAGTGCCGTCCTCGGTGACCTCATACCCGGGCGGGCATGCGCATCGGAAGCCTCCGTCAAAGTTCTCGCAGCGGAACGCGCATTGGTGCAGGCCCTCGTAGCACTCGTCAATGTCTAAGCAAAGAGAACAAAATATAATATGAGTCCTGGTAACTTATCACATATTATGATATATCGACAAAAGAATTCAATATTTTAAAACTTAATTAAACTGTTTGTGAGTCATTGCCATTTTTTTTCAATAATTTTTCCATTGTTTTTGTTTTGAAAATATCCATTAAGTGTTGCTAATTACTTTTCTTTTTGAGAATACATTTTAATCTATTCAAACTATCAGATATAATTATTTGAACAACTGTCCACTGTTCGCCACATACCCTCGCAAGTGTTGTCCCTGCCCGGCAAATAGCCCTCATAGCACGTGCACTCGAAGCTTCCTTCCACGTTGGTGCACTCGCCCTGGCCGCACATGTTCGGGTCTTCGCACTCGTTCGCATCTGGATACATAGATATTGGAATGCAATATAAACGCGAAATGCTTTATCATAAATAATTTACAAAATTATATTCAAATATATACCGGTTATTGTTAATGAATATGTAAAACGGTTTCGATTTTGTCGAGCCAACAGGATGATGAAAAGAGTATCAATAAAGTCATTTATTTTTAAATACATCAAATCACTGAAATGAGACAGTGAAGAATAAGCATTGCTATGATAAGTTGGTGACATATTCAAAGTTTAAGAAATACGGAAGGTGATGTCCCTTCACCTTGAAATTGTTTCTGTTTTTCTTTTTCTTATTCACACTCACCAATGCACTTTTTGCCCGTGATATCCAGCGTATACCCCGGCCTGCACACACAGCGATAACTGCCATCAGTATTAACGCATTCGCCATTTTCACAGGGATTCATGAGACACTCGTTGATGTCCTTGATCATGCCGTCGGGCTCCTCGACCATTCCGAGGCCCTCGGGGCAGAGTGAGATGAAAGCAGCTGCAAAGTAGAAAATGGAAACTTAATGATCAAAATATAAATATTGATCAAATTTATATACATGTACAAAATTTAATGTAGTATAATAAACGGAGAGAGATTTGACACTCTAATGTGAATATTCATTGTTATTATTTTGCTTATTTAGAAAAATAGTCAGACCCAACATAGACACTTTAAATCATTGTAAGATCATAAGGAAATAAAGTATAATATGCTAATCATAAGACATTTTTGCAACTCATGCAAGAATTATATGAAAATACACGATTTGCCGATTCTTTACCCCGCGAGACACTAAAGCTTTTTCAACATCACACATGGAATAGCG
>LQRL01083735.1:41259-55073 GCA_001703475.1 Hydroides elegans | reverse complement strand
CCCCGAAAATAACATATCCAAATTTCATTAAAATCGGTCAACAACTTTGGGAGGAGTAGCGTTTTGAAAAAAAAAGTTAACGAACTAAACAAATAAATAAATAAATATATATATAACTAACTAAATCAATAACGTCAAAGTGGTGGTACAATCCCCGCCTTGCGTAGCAAGCCGTGGCTAAAAAGGCGTAGCGAGTAAAGAATGACTAAATTCATTAAATTATAATATACATGTATCAAAAACATGCTACAGGAAATGTCTGTCAACTGAAATAGAGCAAACACATCAGGATATATCAGTTTTTGTTTTTTGTTTTTTGTTTTTTTTTCTTTATTTTCACACTTATTGCAATCGAAATTCACTGCCCGAAACTTATATAAGAAACATTTTTTTACTAAGCCTTCTCAGCAATCAAAATCAAAACAACTAATAAAATAAAGGTGTTACTTGGTCAGCTGATGAATAGTTGCAAATGATTTTATCCAGAGCCGCACCGACGGCTTTTCGAATCTTGGTGCGGTTTCTGCAGAGAATCTGCGCCAGGTTTTGTCGCATGGCCCGTAACACATCTTGAACAGATAAATACGTGCTGAATCTCACAATATTTCTCACAGGATGTAACTTTCTCAATAACAGATTTTGAATATATGATTTCTATTCACATTCATACATCATAAAAATATTAGAGTCTAGGACAAATAAAATGTAAGCTAATGCGTTTGAAGTTTGAATTAAAATGCTCAAACTTTGACTTGAGCCTAAACAAATCTTACTCAATGTAGAAAATACATCTTTTGCATGTTCCTTTGTTGGTTCGAACATCACAATGATGTAAACGATATTTTCTTCTTTGGTTTCGGCATCATTTGAAACATCTTCGCCATCCTGTGTTGTTGTTTCCGTTTGAAGGTCGGTCATTTCTTGTTCAGAGTTCAATTCGAAACACCAATCCGCTGGGACGGTATCATTGTCTTTAACAAACGAAAAAAAAAACACAATAGATGTACCGGGCACTAGTACGCCATGATTTCTGTTCGTTATTCGTCATTCCGTTTACGAGTTTGAAAAAAAATGTCAATGTATCTCAAGGGTGCATTTTGAATACCGGTATATAGCTTTTAACCAAGAAACGGAAGTACCTGATTGGGGCTTGGCGCTGCCGAATGTGAGTCCGTATTGCTTGATATTGACCACCACTCCTGGGAGAACGCCACTCAATGAGTTGCCCGGGAGTATCAGCGGGAGGAGCGATGGGCCGTAAAATAGCACCTTACAAAATACACAATTATAATGAGTGCATAACGGGATAATTTAAAGAATGAAGATTACCAATCATTTATGTGATCCGGAATATCATTTTCTTACATTCACTAGAAAATCTATAAAGTAAAATATGATAGGCGTCGTTAACAAAGATAAAGAATATCAAAAATACAAACTTTGGCACAGGTGAGGTACGAGTTGATGAAGATGTTTTTGGGCGGCGCAAGCAACGCAATGCAACTGGTTCTCAAGCTCACGTGGTCCCCATTTGACAAACGCACGTCTTTCAACACGTAGGACAAGCCCGATTTGGGTGCGACTCTATCTTGGCCTCCGGTGAGTTCACTGTGTAGAAATTGATCAAGATATGAATACATTCATTCAAGTGTATATTTTCTCATCTATATCGTGTTGCGATTTTCAAGAATATCTCTTGTTGTTCGTCATTTTTTCAGCCAAATAATCAATTGGATAAACGAGTTTGAAATGTCAAAATTTAAATTTAAGTTGTATCATTAATGCACTATTTAATGTCATTGATATCTGTTTATCATTTAGGCAATTTCGGATTTAATTTCATTAAAGTCTTAACAAAACAAAATTTTAAACTCTTAAAATACTCCTTTATTCAAATTCTTTGTTACAAGTCTGTTACATTGTTATTTGCATGAACTTAACAACTTCTTAAAAATCTAACGATGCACTCAACTCTTACTAACACAAGATTGATCTTAACTCTGGATGCATCCATGTGCATCTGTGCATTACCCGCTTGGCACAAAATGTTCAATGTCCGCAGCAACGTGGCGATATGAAAAATGTGCCGAATGACAAGAAAACCTATGTGATAAAAGGTAACAAACTATTAAGTTTGAATGTAGAAAATACTGACTCCTATAATATCAAGTCGTAGTTTTCGAACAAATTGAGAGCCACGAAACATGGTTCAATAGCTTTCTCTGTATAAAAAAATAGGTTTTAAAATATATTAAATCGCACAAGGATCTTTGAAAATACAAATTTAAATATTATAAGACATGCAGTAACAAATAATTTGAAAGTTCATGTAAATCAAAAATCATATAGGTTGAGTAAGACTTTGCAATTAAAACTCCGTCCAAAATATTTCAAGAGTGATATTACAATTCGTGATAAATTAGACGCTTACTTAAATACATTTTTGGAAGATTTGGTGCCTATTTTGTAGCTAAATGTAATATTCATCTGCAAAAGAGAAAATAAAATACAGTGATTCTTTCATTGCATTTATTCTTATTTCGTAGAATAACGTATCATTTAATTGGCAAAACACCTATTTTTATAAATTGAAGCTTTTGCTATCTCCAGGGTGCGTACATAATTTTCATGAGCGATTTCCAGGACTTTCCAGGACTTTTTGGAACCGATTTCCAGGACTTTTCCAGGACTTTTTGGATAAATTCCCAGGACTATTTATAGTAAATTGCTTAACTGATTGGGGTCAAATTCTAATGGTTTATGATGACCCTTTATACGCTACTTTAACAATACATGATTGTTATAACTTCATTTTGAGAGAAGGCCAGTGCCGGAGGGGCAAGCGATTTTTTTTCTTCAAAAATCAATTTACCATTGAGCTTTTGAAATACCCTGGATTTCAGTCTTGCATTGTGTTCGCGCTTAAACCAAAGTTCACACTGGCCCTCCGGACCATTATCCTCAAACATTAACTGGCTCGGCCGAAAACTTACGGGCCTAACCTTAACATAAATTCAACGGCCTGAAGCACAACCTTCGTCTGTTATGTCACACGCGCTGTTCAAATTGAGCTCGCGCAGGAATAATTTTGAAAACGAATGTATGCCCCGAAAGGTGAGCGCCGAAGGCGCGAGCAAATTCTTTTAGGTAAACGTTGGGAAATATATTCGATGAATATGAGTTATGCAAAATCTTCATTCGGTTGAGTTCGAGAGACTTCCTAAGCGACCCTCTGACAGATAGTAGTTTGGTTGTGAACGACCACTTTTCCTTTCGTTTACCCGTATCCAATGGACCCTCGTGATAACAACATCATCAGTAATGTTGCCTCAAAACAAAGTATCACTATGCTCATGAATAAGAAAAGCATTTATGATTAATATATTTGCGAGCGTCGGAGACGCAAGGGAAAAATCGAACACTCAAGTAGTGAAATTATTAATTCTAAGTATTAACACTGGCCTGACGGGCCAGTAACTTCAAAAAGGTAGACTACTGGTCCGACGGAAAATTTACCGGCCACAGGTCAACGTAAACCGCGAACACTGGCTTGATCATATCTCTATATCATATGCACTACAAAATTGAGCCAATTGAAAAACTAAAAACTGAAAAGCTATAGTTTCAGGGATCATTTTCAAAGGAAAGTCGCGAATCGTCCCCGGCATATTCGTTAATTGTCCAAAATGAAAGTCGCGAATAAACTAGAAAGTCGCGAATAGTCCATGGTGCGAATTAATCAAGTCGTGTTTTGTCCAGACACCTTCAACGAAACTGGTGATTTATTATGCTAGAACGAAGTTTGTAATCATATTCCCTGTATCGATAAATGTAAAAGGTGATTTAAGGATGTTTCGCCATTTAAATATAATATTTTACAACATTAAATCTTTCGATTTTCAGGACTTTCCAGGACTGTTTGATCGATTTCCAGGACTTTCCAGGACTTTTTCGGACCTGATCGATTTCCATGACTTTTCCAGGACTTCCAGGACTCTGTACGCACCCTGTATCTCTTAGTTGAACAATATCATTTCCGGTGCCATTTCATGTAATTAATTGACGAACTATGTTTCTAAAAGACCCTGACTCGCGAGCGATTTTTCCTTATGAAAAAAAAACAACATGCTTCTACATACACTCATTTGATTTAATTTAATGATTTAAATGTGAAATTTAGGACAAACATATTATATGCCGAGAATATAAGCATTGAATGAATAATTGAATAATAAATTTGACACAAACCTTCGAATTCAACACTTTCAGTTTATGTAGGTAAGCTTCTATTTTCAAGCACTGCTCTGTCATGTAAGTTATTTCTTGGTGGACCTATAAAGCACTAAACAATATAGTGTTTTAAGGATAAGCATTAAATTAAAAAATTGTCTTAATGATCTGAACTTTACTTTTATGCACATTTTAAAGATATCAACTTTTAATAAATCGCAAAAAAAATTACTCAATGTGTTTATAAGGATTATTTTTTGCGCAAGTGAAATAACCATACCTTAAGCTGAACAGTTATTTGATCTGACGATTTCGATTTTAAGCTAGTTTTCTGCACAATACTCGATGTCTCATTACACCAGCGCAACTCAGAGACTGAGCACATTTCCGATGATATGGGAATTTGAAAAGACAAAAACGGACCAACAAAGGAATCTTCCATGCGTTGCAGCAGCTCCAGCAAGTTTGGAGAGAATTCTGGAACAGGAATTACGGGCATCATTAATTAAGGGGTTTACCATATTCATATGGGCAATTTTTTTAAGGTAGGAGTGACTATTTGGTGTGATAAACGTTTCAAGATAGCATTTTTAGGTCAGATTCACATCTGATAAGCGATGTTTTTACGGCACATAACAGTGACATTTCGTGTTCAACGTTTAGTTTTATTAACAAAACTTTAATGTGATATAGAAATATATATAAGTCATAATTTAACTTACTAAGAACACGTTCCAGCAAATCCACTGGCATCTCGGTAATGTACGTGGAGGCAACTGTAAATATTCCAGACGACAAGTTTTTCTTAGGAATCAAATTAAATAATGAAGTATTTGATTTTATGCAACACGAACCGGTCCCAACTACCCCCGAAATCAAAGAGGACTTGGTCTGATAGCTGATCTCATATGACAAACATCTTCGCTTAATTTCGTCACTTCAAGCTTGCCAAATTTGGTCGAAAACATTAAAATTCAGAACTGCATATTCGGAGCATTTTGTGTAAACAACCTTTAAAATAACCCAATAAAATAAAGATGAGGAATAAATCATTGATCGATTTTTTTATAGAACAGATAACAGTGTGCGAAATAAGCGGTGGCCCGGTGGCCAACGGCTTCCTAAAACCCCGTCGGGCCACCGGGTTTCAAAATCCGGTGGCCCAAATGGCAACGGCCAATTTTTAAGCACCATTTATATATTATTTATAAAAAAATATATCAGAATATAATACACTATTGGTACCTGAGAGTTACTTGGTGTTCAGGTATTATAGCAAAACTAGATGCTGTCAGTGAGCAGCAGGATCCTCCTTGCACGTTATTGTCACAAACAAGCACAATATTCCCAGAAGGCTATAATTTCAAATATGAGCAAGACAGATAAAATCTGAAACCATATTCGTCGATTAGAATGCGGGCTCTATAATGTTAATTATGGCGACAGTCAAATCAATTTGTTTTGTCTTACCCATAATAATATCTCTCTCACAACGGCTTTCTCACAACCTTTCTTTCTCACAACGTCTTTCAATGAATTCACCAAAATGACTTTCTCACAACGTCTTTCTCACAACATCGTTCTGACAACCATTTCTCACAACATTCTTTTGCTCATAACATCAAGTTATACATTTAATCTTTCGACAATTTTTGTGCCGACTAAACTGAAACCTTGACGTTGCACACCTATAATCCTTCGTTAGAAGCTATATTGACAGTAAAAACTTGTAACCACTTCATTAATAAAGATCTGATGTTCACAAGACACCAAATAAAGCTGGAGGAAAACACGAATTTCGCCTAAGTTCAAATGCCTGTTATTTCGACAATTTTTCGCCGATCAAACTGAAAGGTTAACGTTGCACATCTATAATCCTTGTTTGTATCGAACATGAAGAGAAAAAACCTCTAGGCACGTCCATTAATGGCGATGTGATGTCTACAAGACACCCACCCTAAGCGCAAATAAAACATGAATTTTGACTAAGTTCAGAGGACTGTAATTCCGACAATTTAACGTCGATCAAACTGAAACATTGACGTTGCACATGAAGGGAAAAAACCTCTGGACACGTCCAGTGATGGCGATGTGATGTCTACAAGGCACCCACCCTCAGGGTGAGACAAACGGACGGACGGACAAGTCCAAACCTATATCCCTCCGTTTCACGGGGGATAATGAACAGAAACAACTCTAGCTTTTGAGAAGCATCGTTATTGTGTTTACCTTTTCAATGCTCGATAGATAACATTTTATAAGAAGCTTCCGTAAAAAATAAGCGCTCGCGTCTTCGGCGCTCGCACTTCAGGATATTGAACAATAATTAAAACTTCGTCGTTTCAAGAGTGCGAGTGTCGTTTCATCAGTGCAAATGTGTGGTTTGAGATGACGATTTAGTGTAAAAGTGTACCCCTGATTACATGAAAAATGATTTTGGCCACCGGGTTCTCGGTCGGGCCACCGGCTTTTGGAAACCCGGTGGCCCGATGGCCTACGGCTTTAAAATCCTTAATTCGCACACTGCAGATAAATTTCATGGATTCACACATAGACTAGTTAAATATTAATCTCAAATCTGGGTGTATATTTAGTTAAATATTAATCTTAAATCTGGGTGTATATTTTTCTCACCTTGTACAACGAACCACGTTTCATCGTTTTCATTTCCATCTTTTATTGATGGAGTTTTGATTTTAAGCGTCAGAGCATTGTTACTATGTCGTTTCGTCTCTGAAAATGACTGTGTGAATAAAAACTCAAGCACCTAAAATATAAAGAAACTTAGGCACTATGATTGAAAGTTAATATGAGGTTTGATTATTACATTTTCTTTCACAACAAAAGAATAAATATCGAACAAGCGTAAAAAACAATGTTCATATTTAATATAAACATAAACACATTTGAGCACTTATCAATATCGGATATCAGTCACTCAGTGGTTTCAATTTTAATGGAAGCGTATTTCGCATTGGTGCGAGCGACGTCTAAAACTTATTGTTTCGTTTTTTTTTATCGGTTATTTTTTTTATACCGGTTGAGAAATACGAGAAAGGTGAGTTCATTTGCGACGGATAAGGCGCCCGACCAGTACCGACAATCAGGAGGTCCCTGGTTCAAGCCCCACTGGAGGCGCTATTGATTAACTGGATGAGTCATTACAGACTCCTCGCCTAGGCGCATAATATCTTTCGCATGGACTGAAGGTGCCGTGTTCGGGTCATGTCCCTGGCACGCTAAAGACTCTTATCGAAAAGAGCAGGGGAAAAACGGACAGTAAAACAGTGGTGGGCAAATCTTCTGGAAGTCTGCCGGTCATATGACCGGCTGATCTGGAATTTCTGCCGGTCATTCGAAAATCTTGCCGGTCATTAATGTCGTTTACTAATTAAGCTAAAATACGATATACCGTTCTTGAGGTGCATATCATCAGCATCAGGATGCCCTGGCCTTAAGACTTTGTATATACACATTGCAACATAAAAAACGCAACCAGAACACTTGGGGTGCGTTTGAAATACAAGGTTAAGAATCAGCTTAAATTGTGTGAATGCAGTCGCTTATGCAGTCTAAGATTGGAGTGTTGAGTCTGTGAACTCTAGTTTACAAAATATACAATACATTCAACACCTTGCAGTAAACCAGTGTGACTGCTTCACCAATACACGATTCTATAGATTATAACGCTACAACAGCGAATCAGGGTTACCCTATATGAATCAATGGAGTCTGTTGCAATGTCACGGGTCAGTAGACTAAACATATCAAACCTTTAATAATGTGTATGGTTTCCTTCCAGCTCATATACTGTTCTGGCTCGACGTGGCATAGAATTTAAAGCCGGTTTATTTCTGCTATTCTAGTGCTAGGCATAGGATAAAGTAAAGGCCAGTTCATTAATTTGAAAAAAATAAATAAATAGACAGTTCCTAGGAGCCGAGGCACCTGTACAATGTTTTGATTAATGGAGAAGACTGAATACTATAGCCGAATTAGATTACTGTCTATTTTTTAAAATATACCGAAATTCAAATTATCCGTATTCAAATTAACCGTGGTCTGCTGTTTATCAATAATCATAGTAGGTACATGTACTTGTACAATAATACAATGCGCGACGCAACCATATCAAAATTGTGAATTCTGGTTATTAGTTGACATCAAAATTCGAGCACCGAAGGCACGAGCGAAAATCAGAAGCCAAATTACGAACCCCACTAGAGAAAAAATGTTGAAGTGAGCAAAAAGGTTAGTCGCACGTCGGGCAGCTAACTCTAAAAAAATAGTCGCCCGACTCAAAATAAGACGCATACGCGACCGCTAAGGTAAAGTCTTGATATTATTATTATTTTGTTTCAAATGTATATGATTATTTGCGGAAACTGTGCCGGTCATTATGACCGGCACGTTCCGCATTTCTGTCGGTCATTTCGAATTTCAGCCGGACAATGACCGGATGACCGGCGACTTTGCCCATCACTGTAAAATACTCTAGACCTTCTTCGGTCAAGTGCGATTATACTCAAATATGAATGATGCACTTGAACATACAGAAACATGAATTTGTGACTATATTAACATTTGAAACTATATATTTATATTAGGGAGCATGGATTCCCCACATAATTATAACTTTATCAGAACTTTTTTTTATAATTCTTTTGAGCTTTGATCATTTGGCCATTATAAACATAATGTACTTCAGATTGTCTTGTTTCTTAGTTTACGCTTTGGACCAAACAATGTAATGTACACTCGATTTAACCGAGAAGATGTGAAAGCTTAATGTCGAGTTATCCCATTACTACATTTTTTTTCAAGAAGCCGTTCATAGGGAGGTAAACAGACTTACTAAAATCAAGAACGATATTGGTTTGACCCGCGGTTACCGTTACGTTACGTCGTTAGGGACCTATGTCTCAGTGTGCAATCATAAATCATACATTCTACTTATAACTACCGATTGAGTTAAGACACTATACTGTTCGCTGTATACGCAGGGAAGTATTTGTGAAACACGACCAGGCCCCAACCGCCCCCAAACTCGAAGTGGGAAGGCTTTTTTGTAGATTTTAAATATATTTTCAATGAAAATCGCTATTTTTGGCCAATTTGACAACTACCGGTCGGGTGTTTTTGACCGAGGTGGTCAAAAGGCACATCCAAGACCTTTCATTTGAGCCTATAACCAAGTTTCTATGGCCTTCCGTTCAAAAGTTATAACCCGTACAAGCTCAAGTCTTGAAAAACCGCTATTTTTTGGCTTTTTTTGTCAATTTTACAACTTCCGGTTGGGTGTTTTAGATCGAAATGGTCAAAAAGGCACATCTACGGACCAAGACCTTTCATTTGAGCATATAACCAAGTCTCTATGCCCTTCCGTTTAAAAGTTCTAGCGCGTACAAGAAAAGTATGACGGACAGACGGACACCCAAAACCTATTGGCCCCCAGCCTTTCTGGTTCTGGTCTGGGGCTTACAGGGCTACGGGCTACAAGGGGAGCCATAATTAAAATGGCACTGGATATGGAAACGGAACAAATGTAAACCTTAATTTCTAAGACTTCATTAATTATTTTTGCCTTTGTTTTTCGTTTAAAATATAATATGCATGGTTATAAATGTATTTTATGACTATGAACGTTTAATATGGAGTGCAAGTTATAAAATATTAACTTAGAAATTTGTTCCATTTCCATATACAGTCAAATTTACATATAGCTGCCCTTGTATATGATCCGATAACACATCAGTGAGCGATAATATAATATTTCTCTAAAACAACCGATATGCCAACTGAAATATTTAAGCATACTTCAAAAATACAAGAACATATCGAGGACTGTCTTTTCATTGACGATTGGTTCATTTTAGATATCCAATGAGGTAAAGAAACGGCAAAATTAACTCCCGGGAAACAGCACTAATGAAAATAATAAGGCTATGCAACAAGCAGATATATTCGCTGGTAATTTTCGCAACCGAAATCGGAAACAAAATTTTACAAGGGTATGTAGGACCCGAAGTGAAATTATAATTTTATAAGTGATCCGAAATAAGGTATATCACTGCTTTCTTTTCACCATTGTGGTTCGAATAGCTGTTTAAAGATATCCCTTATCTACTTCCGTTTCCTCTCCGAAATTCGATCGAAGAACACAAATATCTTTCAGAACCAAACTTTACTACGCGCTTTCTAGTACATTATATGACTCAAATTGAACTTACAGGGGTGGACAAAAGTTGGGACTGGACAAAAGTTGAGACCGTTTCGTTTTCAGCAGCTCAAACATCCGACAAGAGCTCATGGTCACTTTGAAATATTTAATAAATGAAAAAGAATATTAAAATGCACATAGTTATAAAATTTCACATCAAAACGAATCGTTTTGAGAGAGATATTTGACTATTAGTTCATGGCCAATTAATTCATTAAGATACACGTTATTTTCAGTGAAAACATGGCGATTTTAGAAAATGTTTTAACTAATTCAATATTTGAAATACATATGGGTATTTTATTGAATGTAGAGTACATCAAAATATTGAAATATATGTTCTTGACTGTTCTTTCTTTTAGTTTATGCTAACATCGTGTTTTGATGTAAAAAATGACTTATATCCATAGCGACCACCAATCGGTCTCAACTTTTGTCCACTTACATTTTTAAGGTAATGGTCGGATTTAACACCGCATATATTCATTAGGAAGATTCTATTGTTATTATTTTGTAATGTTACAAATAGGGAATCATGTCTTCTTTTAAATGATATGTGATATTACTATTGACATGCTTTAATAACAGCGATAGGATGAAGTATTTTGAAAAATGTCTCAAAACGGTCTCAACTTTTGTCCACCCCTGTAGTCTAAATCGAAAATTGTTCATCACACTAATCTGTCCTTTCTCAACTCCCTTCTCCGCGCGACTATTCGGGCGTGTGTCAAACTTCACCTAACCACTTTCACGATCCGCGGCTAGTACCTCCGGCCTCTGAAACATATAAAAAAATATAAGTTTCTAGTCATGAACTTTTCAATATAATACGCCATATCCCATGACCTTGCCCCCATATAGCACACACCCCCTCTTTTTACCTCTTATAAATGGGAAGGGTGGGTGGGAGAGTGTTAGACTACTTATAAAATCTTCTTTTTTTTCGGGTCCTTCGGACCCTTGTAAAATTACTAATTTTACATCGTGATCCTACGTAAGGTCTAACACTGCTTGTTCAAAGCCAATCATACCAATAGAATTTTGGCTTGAAATTCCTATTTACCAGAGTCTATAGGCCTCTAATACTGCTTCTTGAACGTCACGTCCCGAAGGACATCCGATTGGCGGATTTCATGATCAGATCTACCGACACCCCCACATTAAATACTTTTGAGATGGATTACTCCCTGGTCGAGTGTGCCGACCAGACTGACATATTCACCCAGGCCGCGGCCATGTGCCCCTTTAACCATCCCGCTATTTTACTCGAAACTACTGGTTTAAAACGACTCGAAACACTCAGAAATAAAATCGAAATTCGCTGGTGTGCGCAGGGGATGCGTTTCTCTACGTCCGGGTCCTAAGGCAATAGGAAAAAACTCTATTGTGGGACACTTTGAGCCTGGTTTTCGCGTTTTCACATAGAAAAGTACCCGTCCATCGTTCATAACCATGTTTTCAGTGTTAATGACCCCAAACCCGACGATCTAACTAACATAGGTAAAGCGAGTAGCATTGCCAATTTCCATGTAAGCTTTTCAATTCTAGACTTTCGTTTGGCCCCCACTCTCGCAAATGATATAGAACCGTTTTACGTCCAAAAAGTCGAATGTTTCGGTGTGGGCGGGTTTGCATTGAAAATACCTGCCATGATACCTATCACTTCAGGGTGTTGTCCGATTGGTTAGCCATCGATGTGGTTATCGATGTGGTCATTGATGTGGTTATCGATGAGGCCATCGATGTGGCTATGAACCTGTGATATTCCCGGATATTAATCGTCAAGTATGTGTATTCATTTTCGTACATTTTTGAGAGGAAATGTACCACATCTACCAATGGATACATCTTCCTTTTACGAGCCCAGCTTCTCCACTTACGACAGGCGTATTCGTAAACGGTTTTCGTACTATCCCTCCATCTACTGGTAAGATAGTTTCCTGTGGAAAAAACTCACATTTCCATTCGTTTCCGCATATGTTCCACACCGTCATAATCAACAATCCTGTCTCCATCAGCAGATGGCTCTGCGCTTGTTAACCCGTAAGCAGTCTTGGATACGGCGGAAGCATTATCGGATTTTCCAACAGGTTTGGATATCATGGTTGTGATGGTCAATCAGTGTTATTTCTACTTCCTCTTTGCAAACTCTCTTCATAATTCGTCCTATTAAGCAGAATGGCGGAAACGCATAGACTTTCTGTCCCTTCTACTTCGCCTGCAATGTATCCGTTTCCATGTTAACAAATATTTTTCCAGCTGCAGAATCTCGGTAATAAGAAATTCGGACGCTCCGCAAAGAGATCTATCTGGAAATGACCCACTGCTGCTGTATCATCAGGATTACATCTTTCGCTAACATCCAGTTGATGGAATCCGTCCACTCTCCGCGTGATTATGCATCTGCATGAAAGTACTATCTTGCAGTTCATGCATCACTCCCAAATTTCCGTGGCTATCTCTAGTAGTATATGGAAGCAGTCCCAGCTTTCTTGGTCACCTGAGCCACCGCAGTTATGTTGTCCATATGGAGAATCAATAGAATATATGTCATTTGTTTGGTTTTCATCTCGAGGGTAGCTGCCTGGAGTCCCTTCGCATTTATGTGCCATTGTCTCTCCTCTTCTGACAAATTCCCCGCTATTCTGCAGTCGGAAGTCTATGCTCCCCATCCTTCTCCCAACGCTTCAGTCGTTATGTTATATTCTCTCTGTGGATTTATCAGTGATTTCCCATTGGTTGCTTCTAGATATTGCACCCACCAGATCAGATCCTGTCGACATTCCTTTCCCAAGACTACCTCTGTTACGTAGCTCTGATTGTTCATGAGCGCATTTTCACTCGCTATCTGAAGATACCGATAGTGTAGTGGAGCCTGAATACTGCCTGAATCGACGATTTCAGCTTGCCTACCAACTTCGCAAACTCCCCCACTTGCTTCCGTTTTCCTGAGCATCGTTCTGCACTATCTTACGATGTTTTTATTTTCACTTCACTTCAGATATGGTCCTTTTTAGCGAATCTATCATCATCCCCAGATACTCTATCACTTAACGGTCCTGTACCGTTGATCCCAGTTTATGAGGAAACCCAGATTTTCCAGAATGAAAACTATGGTTTTCAGATCCTGTTTCAGCCCTTCTCGATCCTGATTCACCACAATCAGATCGTCTATAAATAGCATGACCCTGATTCTTATTCTTTTCAAAATAGCAATCACCGGCCATAATAGCTTTGTAAATAATCGGGGAGCTGGTCCTAACACGAATGTCATGACCTGGAATTGGTGAAGTTTTCCTTTCAAAACCTCAGGTACTTTCTTGCCTTCGGGTGCATGGGTACGCTGAAATACGCATTTTTATAT
>LQRL01083735.1:2140-19771 GCA_001703475.1 Hydroides elegans | reverse complement strand
TTGAGTATTAAGGACATTGTCCTCGACAAAAAGCCTTTCAATGCCACACCAGTCTTTCTATTTGCGTCATGCTATTGATTCCTGCCTGGAGTCAGACAAACGCTGTGAGGGACACCAATTACCATGACTTAAAAACAGCCCATAGCCAAAAAAGTAACTGAATGTTTTTGAGGAAAAGAATATTGAGAAAAACACCGTGGGAGCAGTAGGGAATCGATATGAGCAGAGCTTGGCAAGATTTTTATAGAAAAAAAAACAAAAAAAAAACAACAAGAACACCCTTGTTTCATAGAGAAGTAAATTTGAGACGCTACAGGAGGTGATACATGAGGCAAAACAATATTATAATTTGATCGATAAATTCAGTTCGTTTGTAAAATGTATGGTAACATACCATTAGATACTAAACTTCCTGCAGAAAATTATTCACTAGCTTTAAAAGCTTGAGAAAAAAAAAATCCACTTGTACTCTCTATTTCTTCCCTCCCCCTGAACCCCCTTTTGCACAAACATGAAAACTCCCCCTTAAATTTCAAACCAAAGTATGCTGAAATATTAGAGAACGAGCACAAAATGCTGATATTGGTTAACTACATATTATATTTCATGGTTTTGAATCCAGCGCCCGGACGATGCAGTACAGTGTACCCCGCCCGTGCTGCGCGGATGGCTCGAGAGTCCCAGTGGAGACCAACAGACCTCCGCTTCGACAGCGAATAAGGGCAGTGTTGCAGTGAAAGCGAGACCGAGGTATGTGCTATATGATCTAATGGTTTCTAAAAATGCCATCTCTTTCACCTTTTTTCTCTCTCATTTTCTCTCTCCGTAAACACTCCCTTCTTCCTTGAATATTTATATATTAAGATTTGCACTAATATAATAATAGAGAAAACGATTTGTATTTAAAAAAATGAAATTAAGGAAAAAATATAAAACCTAAGATAACAACTAGATGATAGCAGTCCTTGTCGAAATCATTTTGAATCCAAAACAAATAGCATTTATTAGTCAAATAATTTGAGTCCTATATGATTATTTCGGCTCTTTTGCAGAGTGAAGCGCGGGCGTCGAGGTGGGACCTCGGGAGGCGGAAGTGAATGCAAAGAGTTGCTCCAAAAACTTGCCGCGCTCTACGAACAACAGGGTACGTATGCGTCAAGTTCAACTGGATATGTCGACGTTAGAGCAGTCAATGCTATGTAACGGGGCAGAGCTGTTCAGTGCTGATATCTATAAGCCAACTTCAATAAATATCATCAATATAAATCTAGCTCTTAAGCATGCAAATTGATATTTTCCAACATAATAAGTAAAACGCAACAACGTCAATGTCATAGAGAATGTAAAGTAAACTACTTTGATTATGCACTATACTGAATTGAATGAGCTCTAATTATTTCAAAAATGCGTTATGTTTTACAGAAAAAGAAACAGAAAGCAGTGATCTCGAAGATGATGCCATTTCACCAAAGCGCACCAGGTAAAATTGATAATTATTTATTCAATTGGCAAGTTACACTATTCAAAAGTGTCTTTTAATATTTTCAAACGATTATTGTACGTTATATATATATCGACTAGAAAACAAAAAAGAAAGATTAGGAAATTATCTTATCATAGCTATAAATTTAAAGAAATATATCGAAGAGAAAAACAATAAAATATTCATTACAATAATTTTGAATAATGGTGTGGTGTTTACAAATTAAGGATATATACGTATAAAAAGAAACATAAAAAAGGAAATGATAACCTAGATTAAAACAGATTTTTATTTGCTTATAGGTTGAACAATGAAGGTTCAGATTCGGCCGACAACCGTAACAGCAGCTTAGATAATAGCGCCGAACTATTCGACCCCACTCAAAAGCCGCAACCCACAAGCGCCACGTCCACTCAAGCCTTCCCTGCCTCCCTTCCCGACATAGCATGTCTCTCCCCGATCGGCCCTCCCCAGCAGAAATCCCATGTCGACACGGAATCACCAAGCATTGTCACTCTAAAGGAATCGCCGAAAAATCACATGTTGGGCTCCCCGGTATTGCAGCAAAAGACATTGTTAAGTACGCCTGTGAATACGCATAAGCGGAGTCTGTCTGTGCGCCGTACGCCGGGCAGTGCGCATGCGCGTAAAACTGTTGCGTCATCAGTAAATCAGAAAAGTTTTGAGGAACTGTGGACTGATGACGAGATGTTTGATAACGATTCATTCCTTGCGATGACTCAGGCGATCGCCACAAAATGCGGTGGTGTGAACTCACCGTCAAATGCATGTAAGGTGGTGAAGGAGGCGGAAAAGAAGTCTGTGATAGAAAATATCGTGAGTGTTGGACAGCGTGATGGTGAGGGTTTGGTGTCAGCTGGACTGGCATCCAAAACAAAAGATTCAAAATCAACCGGAAGTACTTCCGTTTTCAAACTTCCGGTAGCGCCGATCAAGGTCACTCCAAATAAAAACAAAATGCCGCCGATGCGAAATAAAACAGTTAATTCTGACGTTGTAGATAAACAAGACGTGTCAAACCGGTCCACTGTTTCTAGTTCGAAATTTAATTTCAGCAAAAGTGATAAAGCCGTTGCTTCAGTGGATTGTGACTCGAATTTTGTAAACCGTCAAGTAAATAATTACGATAGCTCAAAATCAAGTCATCTTAGTGTTAAAACGAACAAATTAGGCAATTCAAATAGTAGCCGCACCTTCGTTCAAAGACCACAAAACACATCTGCGATCAAATCTGTTGCGAACAAAGCAAGCATACAACCTATGTCAAATTCATCGGCTACGAACAGTTCTACGAAAACGAACTCCACGGTATCCGCGAAAACTGTTGTCAGGCAATCACGCTCATTGCGTAGTCCACGAAAACCCAAACAGCTTAATTATGACAATACAGTAGATTCAACTAATCGTGAATTGCATTCATCTAAGACTGGTTCATCTAAGACGTGTTCTTCAGAGAAAGTTAAGGAAAATTCTGTTTGTGATATAAGTATTTCAGAAGAACTACTTAGCGCGCTTGCAGAGCCCGATGATTTATTGGACAGTGAGGAAAACGAGTCTCCAAGTGCAAAGACTGATAAGACGAAAAATGAAAGTTCGAAGAATCACAGTGTGGTAACTGAAAGTGCAACATCGAAAGTACATATTGTTGCGTCGAAGTCGGCGGCCAAAAACGAAGCGGATAGAAGAGAAGAGATTGCAAAGGACGGAAAGCTGCCCGAAACGACGCAAGGTCGGTCAAACCTTTTTTGAAATGACACATTAATAGTTTGGTCAAACTTTTATTGGCCGAACCAAATATTTCAATAGATAGGAGAAATTTCAAAATGAAAATCTTAAAAAATATATAATTTGATTAAAAAATATAAATGTTATCATCTACAAAACACGAAAACATTTTAAAGCTCTGCAATTGATAAATATTGAACCTTTTCTTCGTTCATTTTCAGAATTGTTAGACTTTAGTGTCGGAGGCGGCGAGGACGACTCTTTAGCAGGAGGCGATCTCCTGGCGACACAACAACTCTTTGCCATGCTTGATGCCGTCGAAAGTAAGTCGGCATGATTTGAGCCTTAAAATGGATTTTAGAACTGTTTATATGTATGAACGAGGCTAGAAATATTCAACGCGCTTTCTTGGTATCCAGCGACCTTTCGCCGAACATTTTGTTTTAATTCACAATTCATGTGATATGTACGATTATAACAAATAGTTACTGGTGCAATGCGTTCAACTATTTAAGTATAATTTCATTTAGTATTAAAGAATCGGAATACATTTTTGTGTACTTGAAAAAGTATGGTCGCCCTTACATATTTCTTTCGTTAACTCTAAATTGTCTTTATCTTAAGAATTCGGCAAAAATCAGTTTAATATGTTGATATTAAATGTTTCAAATATTTAAAGTTTTGTTAAACATATAAATGATATAACCGAAATCAAGTCAGCTCTAAATTTAATATATTTCACCATTTGTTTTCAGCCAATCAGCAGATAGCCTTAGAGAGCAAGTCGACTGAACAAAAAACTGGGTCACGCGCATTTATTGAAAAGTCGGCGACGGTGCCATTGAAAACCGTACATACAAATGTAGAGAAACACTCCGTGGCCAAAATTCCAAGTGATCAAAACAGCAGCACTGTTACGGATAAATACAGTAAGCAGTCATCAAGTATGCAACCACAAAATAAACTCACTGCTGCATCTAAAAGTGAACCAACTATGCAGTCTTCGAATAACACCAGGACGTCGACAGCAAATGGATCTAATAAACAGTCGTCTTTTACCGCTAGTGCTTACAGATTCAATTCAAATTCAACGTCAACAAAGCCGAAACTGGACGTCTCAAATAAAAACACGCCCAACGCTCATACCAGTTTCAATTCCAGTATCCAAAACTCAAAAACCATAAGTTCAAACTCAACAAAGACTAGCCTTCCCATGCATCATAAACCAACAAACCAATTCACCAATGCGACAAACCTACATAAGCCTGTTGGTCGGGATATGCCTAAACCAGCCATGAAAACGGCCACATCACGTGTCTTCCAAAAGTATCCGTCATTCGACAGTCTGGATATGCAGGCCTCGCCGAAAGCGGTTGTAAATCAAACTGTGTCTTGCAGTCAAGACTCGCCTGGTCGTAAAGCGGCCGCGGCGAAATGTACGCAAGATCAGATTGAAAGAAAAAGACTGGAGGCGCTACAAAAGCGCAAAAATCGCTTAAAATTGAATAAACGTACCTAGTGAAGTTTGTGTTTTTTTTTGTTGGCTGAAGATGAGTTGGTGTAGTTTAACATTTTTTGGAAATGTTTATTGGATGTGTGTTCGTAATAAGTTAAAGACACTTGACAAGTAGTTCGCTTGAATCGCCTCAAACTGCATATCATTCTCTGCTAGTATTTGCATTTATGTTGATATATTTTGAAAATATTACTGGGTAAATAATTGTGGGAAATTATGCTAGGCTAAATAGGAAATGTTTGGCTAAAAATAACTTGGTTACTTAATATGTTACTAGTATATTTTCATTAGATAAGCAAACATTTGTGACGTTGTCTGTTTCCGAAATTCGGAAGAAACGTACAATTATTATACAATTTCTATGTTAAAAAGCCTTTATTAAAATGATTGAGTTGAAAAAGGCTTATCTTGATTTTCAGTTTGAGTTTAATGGTGTTGCTTTTATCGAGTTGAAGACAAACTACATGTATTTGTTAAGTGTTTTGTGTCTCATGTTGAAAGATCTGATGGAGCGAAACAGAAATTAGCGACGTATTAACCTTTACCATGATCCTTCTTGCGATGCTTAGATATAAGAGTAAACTTTTGAATATTGCCTCTTCTTGTCAGCTGAACAGTGTTTGTGATATTTTAAAGAAATAAAGCCATTAAAAATTATACGTAGTTGCCAATCCTGTTTTTAACAGAGCTTATAGGGACGTTTCAAGCTTTTCCTGACAGAAATTACGTAAAAAATATGTTTACATTAACCCTTGATCACTGTTATTTGCGATAAATCTTGTGAATGTGATTCTATAGTTTCAAATTAAGTAAAAATCATAATCAAATGCCTTCCCCTGGAAAACTAAACATTATGACAAAATTTCAAACAAACTCATATTTCAGATTGGTAAAGTGCTGTTTATTTAATACATTAATACATGTAAATATTATCTTAAATATATGAATAAAAGCATTAAGAATAACAATTTAATATTTCAACTGCAACACCAAAAATATATTATTTATTTTGTATAAGAATTATAATTCATAACATCAATCATAAATATGTATTCAAATAAATGATGAATTTATCTATGAATTAACAAATGTGTAAATAACCGACTAATGCATTGATCGCTAGAGTTACCATTGTCCAATATGAAACCTAAGCAGTTATCATTTGAGAAAATGCGAATGTTAAATTTAAAACTTATTGCATTTATACCGCAGCTCATTAGATTTAATCAATACTTATTGCATTTATACCGCAGCTCATTAGATTTAATCAATACATATTAGATTAGCACTTCTGTGGTCTACAGGATCCAAATCAATCAAAGCTATGGAGTCATCTATCACCAAAGGGAGAGAAATATCAGCTCGATTATATTTTGATACGGAGAAAATAGACACAGCGTCAAAGATGCCCAGGCATGCAACAACTTTGTCAGTATTGGTTCGGACAACAGAATGGTTTCTACACAAATAATATTAACCTTCGATCGAACCTTAAAGACACACTGAGACGAATAAAATACGCCTGGAAAATGCTCAAAGAAGACGATGAACTACAGTAGATTGAGAACGAGTCCGCCACCGAAGAGTGAGCACTTTATCAGAGCAACGGGAGAAGTAGCAAAGGAAGTCGTTCCACAAATGAAAGGCACAAGAAGACAACAAAGAAGCGATGACATATGACACAACAAAGACAGAGAAGCTGTAGAAGAAGCCTTCGACAAATATTAACATAATGAATCATCCAGGAAATTACTAAGAAATGTACGTGCAAACCCATAAGAGAAGTATGATGAGTTAGAAGAGGAAAACATATCTATGAAGATAGACCAGATAGACAACGCACAACATGATAACCAATATAAACTAAATTGAAAATTGATTAATGAAATAAGTGGAAGGAAGGCAAGCAGAAAAGAGCAGATAGCAGGAGAAAGAGAGAGAAAAAAAAGAGAGAACAGCGAAATGGTTCAAGCACTTCCAGGGTATACTTGGCAACCCTTTGATACCGGGGAGTCAGGACTAAGAAATAGACCAAATAATAAAATAATTAAACATCAATGATGGACCATTTACGAAGGAAGAATACATCAAAGCAAAGCGTTCGATCACAGAGGGTAAAGCCTGTGGAGAAGACGATATCCCTCCTGAGGTACTGAAGAGATGTAACATAGACAAGGAAATCCTAGGATTCTGCAACAGGGCTCTTCTAGAAGGACGAAAACCAGAATAGTGGTCGATTATGAATATAATCCTTATCCCTAAAACCGGTGATCTCCCCAAAGGCAACAACTACTAAGGTATAAGCCTAAGTTCTTTCTTAGCAAAGACATGCAACAGAATGATCCTCAATCGTATTCGACCAGAATTTGAACCTCTTCTAAGAATAAACCAAATGGATATAGACCAGGGAAAACATTTAGCCAAATTCTAGACCTTAGACGATTAGTTGAAGGCTTCAAAGATAATATCGCTGCCATAATAATCGTTATTGATTTCAAAAAGGCCTTCGACAACATACATCGGGGTTAACTGCTCAAGATTATTCGAGCATACGGTATACCAAAAAGACTAGTGAGAGTAATAAAAGTAATGTACACTGACACAAAAGCAAGGTGCTCTCTCCAGATGGTGAAACGGAATTGTTCGATATACTTGCTGGAGTACTACAGGGTGACACTCTCGCACCATACCTCTTTATCAAAGCATTGGACTATGCACTTGGAAAAGCAATAAACGGAAAATAAAAATTAGGGTTCAAGATGCGACGTCAACGAAGCCGAAGAATAAGACCTGTATGTATGACTGACCTTGATCTCGCCGACGATATAGCGTTGATAAATGAACATGTCAAACAGGCACAACATTGCTCGATAGAGTCGAAACTGCGGCAATAGGCCTTATGGCAACTATCCTAGCAAAATTAATATTAAAACCAGTGACGGCTTCACACTCGAAGAAGTAAATGATTTCACCTATTTGGGATCCCTGGTAAGCAGCTCAAGAGCAGATATAGCAAAGAGACTAGGTCTAGCATGGGCAGCACATTACAAGATGAGCAGCATTTGGAGATCAACACTGTCTAGAAAGACTAAGACGCGACTGTTTCGCTCAACGGTAGAGTCAATTGTCCTATATGGAAGTGCAACATAGACACTCACAGAGACACTGGCAAAGAAAATCGACGGTTGTTTCATCAGATTACTTAGATCTGCACTTGGAGCAACAAATGTGAGCAACAAAGAACTATATGCTGAAGTGCCCAGAGCCACAGATCCAGTCAAGCAAAAGGGACTTAAGCTAGCTGGTCATTGCTATCGGCACCCAGAAGAAGCAGCATCCAATCTAGTGTTGTAGACCCCCAATCACGGCAAGCAAGGGCGAGGAAGACCGGTGGGTACGTTTGTGCACTAGCTGCGAGACGACACCAGCCTCCTCAAAGAACGCAAGATGGCATCCTTGAAGTTGAGCAGGAACCAGTGGCGGATCCAAACAGTTCAAGGTTGTAAAGCAGGTAGGTATAGGTAGGTATATTAGATTAAGCAACAAATGGTACTCTATCAATGGCACTATCTTTCAAGGATTTCCTTCAAAGCATGGATTTGTCCAAATCCTCTTTGTTCGACCACACGGTCCTCTTTTGCGAATCGCGTTCCTTCACCACCTGTTTAAACCCGACTTCCATTGCCCTCTGCTGAAAAGCGACTCCCTCGGGTGTATGCCTTGTCATACCATCAAAAACCGTCGCCAACCGCTGTGTATTTGAAATACCCATTTGTTCCATGGCCTGGTTAATCACTTGCTTCTGAAAGAACAGCTGATTCGTGGGCACTTCAATGATACTCTGGATAAATTCATCCACTTTTCCATCGAGTTCGGCCTCGGGTACGCTCTCACCAATGAGCCCCATCTCCGCGGCTTCCGTACCGGTTAAAACCTTGCCGGTGTATAAGACGCGCCTTGCCTTCTCCATGCCGATGCGGTAGACCCACATTGCGGTGGTAGGACAGCCCCATACGCGCGAGGCCGGGAACCCGATGCGGGCCGTGTCGGCCATGAAGGTGACGTCACAGCAAAGCGCCATGCCACTTCCGCCACCGATGGCGACACCTAACGGATAGAGGGATAATTTAAAATTTAGGTTTATTCATTTGTTCATTTATTTCTAGTTGTGCATGCTAACATATTTCTATTAAGATTTCAAATATGGAAATTGATCACTGAAAGTAAAATTCTAAAGGATAGCAAATAGTTAATCTAGTAAAAAACCGCATATTACATGATATAACTAACATATATCGTCATTTGTATTCACATTCAACAAAACCATGTATCAAGTATCATAGCATTTTACCTTTTATTTGACATATGACCGGTTTTAAGCTGTGCCATAATGACATCCAGGCTCTGTTGCATCTGGACATGACTTTGTAATCCAGATAAGGATCCCAGGGCATTTCCTGGTTCATGCCCATTCCGTTGTTTTCAGCAAAATATTTAAGGTCGTGTCCAGAACAGAAGTTATCGTTGCCTTGCAATAATAATACCTGAAACATTTATGTACAGTATAATCACAAGAACGTATTTGTATTCATATGTCATTACGTATATCGGTATCTGTATGACTTCTTATTTTCTTATTAAACCTTATAAATTCGATAATCGATAACTAACAAAATGCATGGCATAGGCGAACAACTAAATGATAAGAAGAATGCCGAAAGAAACATGTAAAATGTAAATTCAGAAAATATAATAACCAGCTATGCATAAAGATCATCGCATTGTATGACTACCTTGACATTTTCATCAGCATTAGCGTGGTCAACAGCACTTTCAAGCTCGAAAGGCATATGAATATCGATTGCATTCAAACTGGCGGGTCTATTCAATTGAATATAGGCTACTCTGTCATCAACCCAATACTTGATGCTTTGAAAATCCGATTGTGTAGAAGTCATGGCCGTTTTCATTTTGCAAAAATTCATGTTTTTACTCATCGAAGAATTGTGTCCAAAATGTATTAAGTTAAATCTTGCAAAGCGAGAGGCGAACATCTTCCGTGTCCCGTTGTAGCCCGTTATAGCCTTGGGAAATTTCAATATTTTTACGAGGGTTTTGTGTAGCAGCCTGAAACAAAAGAATCGGGAAATATGAAGTTTCGAATCTTCGCAGACCTTCTTATAAATACAGCTTAAAACAACTGTACGAATAAAATTACATTATAGCACATACATGTGGCTCTAAATAACCCACCAATGCATAAGGTCACTGTAATAGTAAGGTTGTTGTTCCATTTGAAAACAGAAGGGCACCCCACGACACATTTTTCAAACAGTTGTTAAATCACCTTAAAACATCTTTTCGAAGACGAAAAACAACAAAATACTTATTTTTGAACATAAATATTTTGCAAAAAGGTGTTCATTTTTTCCAAGCCAGCTAAGCTGTTCCTCCTTTTCTAGCCAGCTTGAGGCAGAAAAAAAGCATCTTTTGTGAAAATTAAATTGTTGAATATAACCAAATCATCTATCACGAAAAACAAATAACAGGTTATAAGACCATTGCAATCAATTACAATTAATTTGCAATTAATAATTCTAATATATCATTAGAAAATAAAGAAATTATCAAAAAAGGTGTTCCTCAAAATGCAAGATTCTCCGAGCTAGAAAGAATATCCTCAAAATCTCCACGCCAGCTTATATTTGCTGGGGAACCGCTTTTGTGAGGAACTCCTCGTGGGGTACTCTTCAAAACAGATAAGTGGTGCTTTTTACTATACACTCAAACATTAACATTTATACAGTTTGAAAATTCAACTATTTAGATGAACAGTTTATACATTGGACAAAAGGGCAGAGCATAAAGTATTATATTTATCGAGCGCTCGCCCTCTAATACTAATACTCTAATACGTACAGATAATACGCTCGCCCTCTACGCCCTTGAGAAATAAAATATAAAATATGCAAGGTACACAACATAACCTCGAAAATAATAAAACCAGTTGGTGGCCTTATATTTCTTAAACAGAGAGTGCAATGCAAATCATTTTCGGCATTGCAAATTTTAATGAAAAAAATGGGGTTGATTTAGAGAGTTTTTATTTTTTTATGATTATGAATAAAAATGAAATCAAATCAAAAGACATTTTGTGATATTTTTTCCTATTTTCATTACACAATAACTGGTCGTCTTCCAATGACTGAATTATATTGTTTGTACAAATTGGGCATATTCGCGACAATAACTGGTGTCCATAAGTAGTTGCATCTTTACCCGAGGGTACTCAACGGTTTATTCGGGTAAATGTTTATTCTTGTAGCAGCTGCTCTTCCTTGCTTGCAACTTTTCACGAACAGAACAAAGATTTTGTTCAAAAAGATAAATTTCACTCAAGAATCATGTTTGCTAATATATCAACCAATGCAGATGTATCTTAATTTAGTCTCTGTTTACGAATCTGTGAGAGAATAACCTAGATACACATTTGATTTCTGGAGTTCTTTATTCTGGTAGGAGATTGTATATTCGCTTACAGTAGCGTTCATGTGTTTCTTGCTTGCTACTTCAGAATAAACATTTTGATGCAAATCAGCATATTAAGCTTATTTCAATATACCTTATTATCTTCTGCTAAACAATAAATACATTGAGATCATTTTAACAAAATAAATCGTTGAGTGCCCCTCTTTACCGGTCGAAGATCACAACTTGTCTGAAACAACTTGTCTGAAAACTGAGAACCTGTTGTTACACGTGGTCAAATAGGTTCTGTCTGCTGTCAAGAATGCGGGAGAGGGGACAGGACCCTTATTCTCCGCTATAACCTTAACCTTAAACTTTTACTTTTCCCCACGCTTTTACATTGGTTTTGAGGGAAAGGTTAAGCTTAAAGCACCGTCCACACTGCACTCGCTCGCTCGCTTTTACAAAAGTGAGCGAGCAAAACTCTCCCAGCGAGCGAGCGAGCACATGACCGTCCACACTGCACTCGCTCGCTCGCTGAGAGTAAAGAAGACCTTAAACATTATATGTACAATTTTTAACAGTTTTGAAGGTTTTCAGTTTACAAAAGAAAGGCACCCGCAGACCAAATTTCTAAAAAGTGTTGATCCGAGCATAACACTTCTTGAATAATTGAAATATACAACTTATAATCAATTCATTTGATATCAGTTGACATCATTTGATTATTCTAGATAGCTACAAACTCGAGAGGAACACCTTTTATGAAATATGGAAATCAAATTGTTCTTGTATATACGACTGGTTATCATTCATATTTCAATGAAACATGCTAAGCAATATATCTTTGAACAAAAATAAAATAGAAAATCCCAAAGAGTTCGTTAGAAAAATATCAGTATAAAAAAGGTGTTCCTTTAATTCGTGTAGCTACAGGCTAGTTTTGAAAAAGTTTGTAGATAGATTAATTTGACAAAGGAAAAACTTTTTTGAGGGGCACCTTGTGGGGTGCTCTTCACAATAATTATCTTATCTGACTTCGAAATACCTATATTTGCAAATTGCTAGGCAAAAAAAGGAGGAACATATTTAAGAAATATATTCTGACTCTTCAATAGTCATGAACATAAATGAATAGGGTAAACTATAAAGTATAATGGTGTCTAGAAAATCCGTAATGTCTTCCTAAAATTTAATAAGATCTGCATTATTCATTCGAAATCAAAGATAAAGCGATTATTCTTTGAATTGATTTTAGGTTTGGTTTTATGACGCAACAATTTATCTGTGACGATTGCTGCGTCAACTATATACACATAATTACCACAATCGAATATTAAATAATGTGATCAATCGATATGATTATTAAGCAAGATATATTTACAGGTTTTATTAATAGAGAAAACTCATTTTATTCCTTTAAACAATAATAGTACAATGCATATTTCCACTTATAATTGTAATTTTTTAAATGTAAAAAAAAAATCATTAAGAATTTTAAAGATAATGTTTGATTTAATTTGTTTTTAATATAACGTGGAGTGATGCCTTCATTCAAGTTGACAATACACAAAGCATTTAAAATAAAGTGATGTTATTAAAAACTGATGATCAAATCCCCCTGAGTAACCTTATTCAATTCCAGCGAGCGAGCGAGTAAGTAAAGTCAAAGAGCAATCCACTCGCTCGCTCGCTTTTGCAAAAGCGAGCGAGCGAGCGCAGTACCACTCGGCAAGGGTCGTCCATAGTACGTCGTTTCCGGACGTGACGTAGAGAGGACGACCTACTTTGGGCCTGTATGAAAGTTTTCCGGACGTCTTTTTACGTCCCGGCGTCCGTAGAACGTAATTTGTACGTTAGAAACGGACGCGACGTCGATGTAACGTCTTTTCTACGTCCGCGACGAATAAGGACATCCGGAAAACTTTCATACGGGCCCAATTCAGAGCGTCCGCTCAACGTCCGTGGACGTCTTGCCGAGTGGGGTGTGGACAGTCACTATCAAAGGAACAAACTTATCAATCTACTCGCTCGCTCGCTTTTACAAAAGCGAGCGAGCGAGTGCAGTGTGGACGGTACTTAAGTGGAGCGGAGAATATGCGTCCTGGTGGTTAAAACTGTAGATTACTATGTTGCAATACGTAACATAATAACGATTATGAGCGAATATGTCGCAGACCGAATTTATTTGCAAGACAGAAAATGTATATATCTTTAGTTTTGCGTGAATTTAGAAATATATCAACTACCAGATATTAGTTAATTACACAGCAATTAAATTCAAACTATGAACAGATAATTTTTATGGATTCTCTATTATTTATAATGACATATAAATAATATAATAACCTGTACCTAAAATGATTGAGCTGTTTTTAAAGGAATAAGGCATTTCGTTTTACGTCTTACATCGATATACCAATCACGTTGTTTTAGCGGGCGTTAATGATATTTGAGGCCCGATGTTTTCATTTGAAGCCCGCATTTTATTATTTGAAGCCCGCTACAATCATTTGAGGCCCGAGCTTGCGAGGGACTCAAATGTTATGTGAGGGATTCAAATGATAAAAAAGGGCTTCAAATGAAAACTGAGGGACTCAAATTTCATTAACGCCGGCTAAAACAATGTGATTACTATTATTATTGATATGAGAGGCACACACATCTGTCCACTTCGACTTCATATACACGCTATTTTAATTTAAATTAATTATAATAACTTTAAATTGACAATGTTTGTACAATTATATTAGTGTTGCATTTCTTAAAAAAAATCGCGAAAAAATAAAACAATGAATCTTACTTATGAACAAAATAACTAAGATGTCTGATGAATTCATCGGTGACTACCTTTTCCCGATTGCAATGAGACTTGAGCACAATCATACTCATTTTTATATCGATTTACCTTATACGGGTACTCAATGGCATCACATTAGCATATTGCATAGTTTTACCAATTGAAGGGCTCCGTGCAACAATGTCTGAAAATGACGTTTTGAGTAAAGGGACATTGAATGTTTTTACATCGGTCATTTATATAAGGATTGGCAAATAGCCAAACGACGAAATAATCATGATAGCTTTGATTTTCTAGCTTTATTAAAATATATATCATGGATCTATAATCATATGACACTTTGCAAAACATTTTAGCGAAACATGTTAAGTTGACTTAACACATTGTTGCACGGAGCCCTTCAATTATTGATTTTAAAATTATAACTGTTATTTTAAAGCATCAATTCAACATCATTCCTATGGCCTAGTGGTCAAGGTGCGTTACAGCGGAGTGTAATGTTTTGCAACCCAGGTTCGAATCCCATCGATGTCCCTTCTTAATTTTAGATTTGTTTTATCGATCTCTTTTATGTATTTTGCCACTTAATCTTCAACTTAGAATAGCCATCTTTAATGTAACAGTTAATGTTTATCAAATATTAAATAATAACCAAGTGAAACGCCGTTGCAAATAAAAATTATAGCATTTATGGGGAAAACATATAATTTGATACAAACAAGCGGACCGTTTTCATTTGAAACCCAATTTAGCGGGCTCAAATGTAACTTTTGGCCCACTGTTTTCATTTGAGGCCCGCAAACCATTAAAAATTGCCCTGTAAAACAGCGTTAATATACCACAGTGCCTCGCAAATCGATAATAATGGAATAATGATGAATTTTATCTAGTGCACCTTACAAACCTCCTCATGGATTTCACATAGTGTCTTTATAAAAAGTCCAGGCAATTCAATCATCTAAACGACAAGGACGATCTTATATAATGGGACGTTCATATCAAATAGAAGAAGGGGGTAAAAAATCGAAATCCAATTAATAAAATAAACATGTTGCCAATCATACATAAAAAAGAAAAGAAGACAAATCAATTTTAGAAATATAAATGAAAACTGCATGAATATAAAATCACATTCTTCTTTTATTATCCAACATATAAAAATGAAAATAAAATCCGAGAACAGGAAAAAATCAAATAGAATGGACATAAATAGTGAGTTAAACATATAATTTACAAGTATTATAATATAACCTATGTTCACCATTGGATTACACGTTTATAAAGACGTCCCCAAATAATGGGTCATCTATGACCATGATCTAGGGGCCTATATAGACCAGACGAATATATTCCCGAGATTTGCCAATTGCGAGCTCGGTCCTTAGCACGTAGGCATGAGTTCAAGTAGTTTATATACAGATAGAACTTGGCATTTGAGCCAGTGGAAACCTATATTTTGACTTTAAGTGAGTGAATTTATAGTTTTTAAGGATCGGGTTTCCGATATATCAATACTTATCATACGTGTAACAATTTAGTATTGATAAGTTATAATAATGTTGTGGTATGCGCTTCTATTTATGAACACACATCAAATACATACATATAGGGGTCACTAACTATGCGACCTTGGTATTTGGGTCGCTTCAGGGTTTGCCTCTTAAATGTCAGAAAATAACTAAATTAAATACATACAATAATGAATAATAATATTTCTCACCATACGCCTATTTGAAATTATTTGTCTACCATGGTGCGTTCATTAAATTGAATAATTCATAAAATAAGATAATATCACACTAAACGAACATTAGATAAAGGAAAAAAACGTTTGACAAGGGTCGTTATGCTAATATCATCAATTATGCTGTTAACTAGATATTCTAGATTGAACAATCATTGATATATCCTTAATTTTAGTTATATATACATCATTTATTTAGAATTAATGTCCAAATGAATATGGATTCTTATAATTTAATGTACACTTGCATTGTTTTACCCCACCCCTTAGTTTCCGTTATCCCCTAGACCTAATCCCCTCACATGTTAGTTTTAAAATATTACCGGTCTGAGCGGTTAGTATTTTAAAACCAACCCGTCCTGCAACAAGGTCAGACTGAGTAGAGAATGAAAAGAGCCTGAATGCGTGACACATGATAGCTCAATTAAAAGTTACATATTAATAAATAAAATAAAAACCAAAATATGTCAATATGATTCTAGGGCCAGACCACATCATGAGCTTTTTTGAGCTTTTTGCCCTTTATCAACTACTATTTGTCCGATACATTCTTCTATGGAAAACTCAAAAACGCACTATAATGCCCCATTGCGATTTGAGCGCTATTTGCGTAATTGATTTTTCCCTAAGGAAAAAAACGGAAGTATTTAAAATAAGTCTAAGAAATAGCATAATTGAATATGACGTTTATGTATTATTTATTAACTGTCACTACGTTTTAAAATGTACATCAATGTCTTTTGAGCATCGCCTCTAGTTGTGACGTTCCAAAAGCTGATGTTACCGAAGGATTACAAGATTTTGTGATTTTTTTTTGGTAAAGGAACCCACTCAGCAATTGTCTTTCATTAGACGTAACTTTTGTGCGTTACTTTGAAAGCAAAATAGTTTTGATCTGGGACCACATGGAGTTTTCAGGTCGACGTCTCTTTACACTCATATGACTCCAAACAAGAATGTTCTCTCTACGTCGGGAACATCGTATCCGATAGGAAGAAGCACGAAAATGGTCGCTGCCATGACGGTGCATAAGATTTCGGGACGTCGTTTCTCTAATATTAAAAACTGTTTTTTTTTATGCGACAATCATTGGAAACTGCTCCTTTAACCCAAAAGGAATTCACAAGAAAACCGACGTAATTAATTTATTTTTAACAAGACTGTCCAAGGACAGTATGCCACAACTTGCACGAAGCTTATTGACACTTTTCAAAGGTTGATTTCAAGAAAATAACTTAAAGCCCCTTGCTTTACAAATAGTGAATCAAGAGGTCTTTAGATGTCATTTATTTTGATTATGTTCCTACATGAGCATAGTTTATGTGACCAGCATACTTGTTGACCAAAAGATGATACAAACCCTATTTGAAAAGATATCACCGTTGTAGTTTATTGAAATCTATAAACGGTTTAACAACAATGGACTCAAAGGCGAGCACTACAAAACAACACCGAATGACGATTTAGGCAGTGTATTGGAAAGACTTCCATAACTTTACATATATTTGCTTGATCATTGCCTACTCATTACTGTAGTTCATGTACATCAATATCCATGATGAGTCATATTCAA
This sequence comes from Hydroides elegans, assembly GCA_001703475.1. Lineage (NCBI taxonomy): Eukaryota > Metazoa > Annelida > Polychaeta > Sabellida > Serpulidae > Hydroides > Hydroides elegans. The sequence continues at coordinate 2,441 of LQRL01083735.1, read as the reverse complement.
ACCCTTTATAAAGTCCTGATAAATTGTCTACGTTCTGTATTAAGCATATGAGTACATTGTTCCTCGATAAAAACAAAACATCCACCTAAAATCTTATATTTTCGCTCACAAAAAAAAAGACAACTGACATCCGAAATACATGTAAAGGCTAAATAATGTAAACAAACTCACAACATCCTGTATTATCGTTCACTTACTTCAACTGATTGCGTAGATGAAGCAAAAATATTTTTTAGAAGTGCTTACATAAGCAGGATTGCTTATACAAGCATACCTGAAAAGCACACCCTGAAAGCACAAG
>LQRL01083733.1:0-10372 GCA_001703475.1 Hydroides elegans | reverse complement strand
ATACACACCCGACATCCGGTTCGGCGCTCGATAAATGTCTCGAATATCGCGAAATTTCTCGAAAGCCAAACCGTAACGCCGCTTCTACTTTTTTGAGTCGAAACTTATATAGATGGTTCATCGTTGTATCGTATGATGGTATACACACCCGACATCTGGTTCGGCGCTCGATGACTGTCTCGAATATCGCGAAATTTCTCGAAAGCCAAACCGTAACGCCGCGTCAACTTTTTTGAATCGGAACTTATATAGATGGTTCATCGTTGTATAGTATGATAGTATACACACCCGACATCCGGTTCGGCGCTCGATGAATGTCTCGAATACCGCGAAATTTCTCGGAAGCCAACCCGTAATGGCGCTTCAATTTTTTTGAGTCGGAACTTATATGGATGATTCATCGTTGTATAGTATGACGGTATACACACCCGACATCCGGTTCGGCGCTCGAAAAATGTCTCGAATATCGCGAAATTTCTCGAAAGCCAAACTGTAACGCCGCGTCAACGTTTTTGAATCGGAACTTATATAGATGGTTCATCGTTGTATAGTATGATAGTATACACACCCGACATCCGGTTCGGCGCTCGATAAATGTCTCGAATACCACGAAATTTCTCGAAAGCCAACCCGTAATGGCGCTTCAATTTTTTTGAGTCGGAATTTATATAGATGGTTCATCGTTGTATAGTATGACGGTATACACACCCGACATCCGGTTCGGCGCTCGATAAATGTCTCGAATATCGCGAAATTTCTCGAAAGCCAAACTGTAACGCCGCGTCAACGTTTTTGAGTCGGAACTTATATAGATAGTTCATCGTTTTATAGTATGATGGTATACACACCCGACATCCGGTTCGGCCCTCGATAGATGTCTCGAATACCGCGAAATTTCTAGAAAGCAAACCCGTAATGGCGCTTCAACTTTATAAGTAGCGGGCCATTCGTGCTCCAACGGACACATTTCTAGTTATCAAAAGTGTTCACAAAGAGTTTTTGATTTTAAAATTCAAGCAAAAAACGTAAGTGAAATATATAAGAAATGCCGTATATGAATTCTAATTTTAAAAGAAAAATGAATTATTCGATTAAATGACAACTTGAGACGTCTGTATGACAAAACTTGTCTTTTTTAGGGCCAAGTTGAATGCCTGGCTGTCGGCTCGTGGCAAGACGCCAACTCGGTATCGGCATCTGATGTGTTTCCATGAGGACCACGAATCGCCGTGTAAAGGCGACAAGGTGGATGGCGGGCTGAGCGAACTTGAACTATCGCTTCAGGTAAGCTAAGTCAACGATCAGAGGATTGCTTCAGAGTGTTTGATTTGCCTAAAGGTCTTCCACTTTGCCCATCAGTATATTTCGCCTGCTATATAAACCAGAGTGCATCAGCACGGCTGCTATCCGTATTGATTTTGCAGATTTACATTGGTGTATTTTTGGAGGAATAAACAAGTACGGCTATGACATTTTGCAGTGATTGAATCGGAACGTTTGCACCCTTTGTGAAATTGACCTTGTATAACTGATTTTGTATTAATATATCACGTTTATCTGTGATAATGATGCATACAATCGCAATCAATTTTGGCGTGCCTATTTATAGCAAGAAACACTGGAGCGCGAGAGCCTGGTTGGTAGTTTCATTCAGAGTCCAGCCGTAGCAGGAAGCGGTGAAGAAGTTACCGAAGACCCCCTCTCAAAGAAACTGCGCTGTCTGTTGAACGAATGTGCCCTGCTTCTCGAATCGGTGAGAATTTTCGTTTAAAAAAAAATATGTTCGTCTGAATGTTATCAAACTATATAAATTTGTTTAAACCGTCTCTTTATCACGTCATCACATTAACAAGCCGTTCATGAATACAACTATACTCAGCCATATTTTCATTTCTAAGGGTTGTCCACATGACAACGTTAGCGATTGGCTAAACGACATTGAACGACAAATGCCGAGCGCAAAGCAATCGGCTCAGTACTGGATATTGAAGGCACAACTTGTTGAGGAAGGAGGCGGAGATAACGGTGCTGTGATTGACGTGTATGAACAGGCTGTGCGGTTTAGTGCTACGGTAATTTACATTCAGAATCTATTATGTTTATTAGATTATATGATTATCATTTTACAAAGCTGAAAAATCTCGCGTTAGGACAGTTTAATTATATGGTCATCAATTAGTTGATAGGTGGGTAGGTGACCATATAGTTAAACTGTCCTAGCATCAAAATATCCAACAACTGATAAATTAGTAATATCGATAAGTGTATTCATGTACAAATGCACATATAGATTGAATCTTTGTGAAATAGCAAACAGGACAGTTTTGAAAGAGATGTCCTGCTTTCATATTTTAGCCACCGACAGAGGTAGCAGAAGCGCTGTCTGAATTCGTTAAACGCATGGGCAGTCGCAAGGTCGTATCACAACCAGAAACACAGGAGGTAAAATATGTTCATAATTTTTTTTTAATCCCATTGTTAACTGCTTGATTCTTTCACACGTCATATTATGTTTCTTAAAATTGTGTGTGGACTTTAGTTCAATGAATATCATTTTTTTATTTGTCGTTTTGATATGTCTTTTTTTTATCAAATCAAGATGAAGTTTACATTTCAAATATAAAAACCCTTGTTCTTTATGATTATGCACTGCAATTATTAAATCCGCTTTTGTAGAAAGAAGCAAAGCAGTCAGAAGCTGCTTTACCATCAAAAGAAACGGAGGAGGAAGAGGACGAAGAAGCATTTGATGACGTCTTCGAATCAACATCCATAAGATACTGCATGACGCAAGCCACGCCCTTCTTTAAAAAGTAGGAAGCCATGTCTCGAAATAATACCAATCATACAAACAATAATATATTTGTGATGGTGTATAATAGGATAGTTTGAATACTTATCTCAACCATAAAATGATACTCATGGCTTAAAATGAAAACAAGTTTTACTCTGTGTGATGAGGTACTGAACAAGAAGAATCACCTTATAAGCAAAATATAGACCTAAAACTTTTTTTTTTTTTCAATTTAAGAAACCACTGTATGTAACATATATTGTTATAAAATAGCATGTTACACATTATTGGATTTTATTGTTTGCGTTTCAGGTTGCGAGCAAAAGCAGACGGTCAACCAACACCACGTGCAAAGATCACGCCAGTGCGCAGGTCCACCCGGAAGTCGGTCAGCTCACTTCCGCCCATGCTTCGTGACCATGACATTGTCCTCGAATCTCTCGATGACCTTTCACCTTGCTCAAAGGACAAGGTCATCTATCAAACGAACAAGGCTTTGCTAGAGGAGTTTGATGCGGTAGCAGATGAAGACTGAACGAAAAGAGATTGTGTTTTGTGTATATAAGAGAGGGAGAATCAGTGTGAGGGCATTTTACTGAAATGGCATTTATATACGTATAGTGCAAATTTACCGCATGTGTTCAGCTTTATTATAAATCTACACTTTTTGAATGAAAGGAGTATTGCTACCGATTTCATAATTTTAGTCTAATGTTACATGTATCTTGTAAATCTTGTAAAAAATAAGTGTAAACGCAAATATTATGAATATTTCGAGGGAATTATTCATTATTTTGTAATTATTTTGAATAGAATATAACTTTAGAAATAAAGTAAGATATTTTTATCACATGGCTTGATAGTTAATCTTTTTATATGTGCGAATAACGATTTATATACCAGAAGAAAAGAACTCAGACTTAAATAAGTCAGGTTAGTATTTTCTATTGTACTATAACACATAAACATATATATTTATTCAAGCTATTTATTTTGCTGTTATCTCTCTATTATATATACATGGTATGTACTCGTTCTTTACGATGTAGTACGCTTATATCAAGATGGAATTCATGTCTGGAAATGATAAGCTTAATGAAAAATATTTTGATGAGATTGAGACTCACATAAGTTAATTCTATATTTCTTATGAAAAAATATTGAGAATGCATATTTTTTATTGCATTTAAAAATTATATTGTGGTATTGCGTATGCTTCCTTATTGTTGATGTGTTCATTGAAAGTTTTACACATACGTCTTATATCTTGGAAATTATAAAACAGTCTTTCATATTTGTATATGCTTGTTTAAAAAATAAATGTTGATATATTTTTTTATGTTTTATTTTATGTGAATTTTCAATTTTCCGGTAATTTACTTTCTACACAAACTTTGCATCTGTACTGAGATGGGTCTAGGTGTGGAAATTGGACCTCTGACCTCTATAAATAAGAGCATACCCCAACAGAGGTGCTTTATTTTTCAGAGTTTTGTGTAAAGATCATATTCTAAGATGACCTCTAAAGTGGTTTTATACCTCTAGCATTTAAATAAAAATAGTTAGCATGCTCTTCAATCATAAACCAAAGGAGTGTCTATACAATTGAAAAGCCTATTCTGGTTATATTAGTACTAGATCGTTTTTTATGAACGATTTTAAATAAACTATCATTTTAATTGAAAGCAATTATATTGTTAGAGAGCTCGAATTTAGATGTGATAATCTTATATTATATATTGATAACATTAATACACGTGAAAAAAATATGAAACGTCAACGGAGTATATGTTAGTGAATGAATTTCGTATGAATGTCTAAATCAATGTTCAATTACAGGAAAACCATTACATACACAGTCCTGAATGTATGCCTTGAGTGAATATATTATGAAGTTCTCTTTTCTTTCCCAGAAAACTCACATCGGACAAATGTATATAAGACATATTGCTTGCTCACATGCCTTTTAGATCCAGAACAAGAAAACAATCGTATTCGCAAAAACAAGTTAGTTAAGTTTTTAATTAAAGACGCATACTTCTCACAACAATGACAATTGAAATAGTGCACATATGGTACGGAGCTTCTTATTAAATGTCTTCATGTTTTATGTAATAAAACAAATATTCGATCGCGTCAACCAAGATTTCCTACTAATAATATAATTTTGCAAAGTTTTTATAACATTAAACAAATTATTTACATTGTCAAACTTGTCAAAAAGATATCAAGCGAATATTTTAAATTTCAAAATGAGCAAATATTGGCATCAAATTTATCTAATTGTTGCAATCTGTCTTACACTGTAAATCCTATTTACAAGCCTTCTGAGCATGAAAAGTTTATCAAAGCAATAAAAAGAATCCAAAAGAAGCATATGGCTGGTCATAAATATAAGAGAATCACTGAATGATAAAAAAAAATGAAATAGAAAGTCGGTAAATTACTTAACATTTGAGGAGCCCTATAATATCATATTTAAAAGTCAAATATATATAATTGAAATTCCCAAATCCCTGCCAAATTTGTTACTTACTTACAATGTGGCGTGCCAATTGACATTGCCGGTCACGAACCTCCATCTCTTTCGGTTTTGGGCAGTACGCTTGGCCTTCTCGAAGGTGAGGCCCGTCCGTCGGGTGATATTGTCACTTCATTGCATCCTTGGCCTCCCTCTTCCGCACTTGCCCGCGACCATACCCTCCAGTAATCTCTTGGCAGAGAATCATGTCTCATGACATGTCCCACAAATGACAGCTTTCTCTTCTTTACAGTGTCAAACAGCGACCTATTGGTATCTGCGATACAAATCACTTCCTCGTTCGTGATGCATCTTGCATGCTTCCCAGCGGAACCTTTTAAACCTTTTAAAACCTTTTTTAGCGAACCTTTTTTCGCCAGAAAACCCTTTAAAATCTTTAAAACCTATTTTTGGGGGGAAATCGAAAAAAAAATCATTATTTAAGAAAAAAAAAACAGTCAAATATGTAAAAAAAATCGATGACATCGTATAATATTGATACTTTAACCTTTTTTGTATCTTTTTCATGTGTTTGGCGGGGCATTGACGAACAGACAAGTTGAGGATCTCGTCTTTTTTGTTAGAGCTGTATATTACTTTGGTAAGTTATATATAATGGATCGGACAATTGTGCCCGATGAGGTATTCTGAGGGCTCTTATGGCGCTCCTTTTAGACCATTTAACGTGTTCTGAAGTTGAAGCACCGCTGCGTGACACCCTGGTGATCGAAAAAAAATCAAATATGTACTTAATGAAATGCTAAAAACTAAAAATTTTCTATTTTGGAAATGAAAAACAAATCAAATGTTCCGCATACATATTTGATGTCACATATTTTGTCAAAGATTCAAATCTAGTTTTGTTTCAGATGAAATTATAAGCTGGTGAAAATGTCGAAGAAACACTCGAAAACGCAATTCCGAAACAGTTTATTGACAAAAAAAGAGACAAAACTAGTTTCGAAATTGGAACTTGGTGTCAGCCTACTGATAACCCTTTTGTAGCTCGATGTCGTGTGTGTTGTACAGATATAAATGTATCGAACTCGGGTAGTTTTGCATTAAAGCAACATTCTGAAAAAAAGAAACACTTTTCAAAAACTGGTTTGAGTGAGCCGAAAACGCAAACAAAATTTGTATCTTCCAAAATTACAAATTTTGTCTCTGCCGACCGCGAGCAAAAAGACAAAGTGACATCAAACACGCCGCCAAAAACAAAATAAAAAAAAGCTGAGAACAGACGCATTCGTTAGACGAATAAAGAACTGCAGATACGATCTGAAATTGTTTGGGCACTTAAAGTATGCCAATCCAATTACTCGTTTGCCTCTTGCGCTGATTTGTAGAAGGTATTTGCAGCAATGTTCCCGATTCTGCAATCGCAAGCAATTTCGGCTTACTCGATCAATAGACGTTGGTTTATGTACTATTCACGCGGTATCAAACAGTTTTAGGAAGACAATTGAGCATTTTGGAAAACCGATTGAGAACCTCGTCATCAGCCTCTTCTATTTTTTCAAAATGTTCTCAGCGAGACGCGAAGATTTTGAACAAGTGCAACACGATCTTGGAATGGATAAACCGCTCCACTTCGTGCGTTACGTACAAACTAGGTGGCTAACTCACATGGATGCCGTGGAACGCATCCTAGTTCAGTACGAAGCCGCGGTTAAATTCTTCATCGTAGTTATACCATCGAAGCCCGAAAACTAAGAGGCACTTTAAAACGACCACTACAAGAAGATCGCGTCGGCTCTTAAGAGTGAGGAAACATTGAAATATATCAATTTCCTCATAAGTGTCAAACCAGAGTTTGATTTGTACCTATGTGTGTTCCAGGAATCAGATCCATTGATTCACTCTTTGCATCAAAGCATGGTCGACCTCATCAAAAGGCTAACAATTTGGATATGCCATGAAATCACGGGAAGAACCAGGACATTGACATGGGGCCGGTCAGAAAAGGCCTTATGAAAAGGATGAAATCAAGAAGAGGAAAGAGCGATGCATACCACGGCATGAAGAAGTTCTATGAGACTGCCCCGGAATATCTCATACAGAATATGCCCTTGGAGAACCGGCTGCTTAAGGCTCAGGGATGCCTTCATCCTAAGGTGAGAACTTCTTTGACCAGCGCAAGGCGTATTCTAACGGTAGCTGAAGCGATGCCTTTTATTGATGCGAACGACCTTAACACAATCGGTGATGAATTGCGTAAATACGCTATCGATGACGATGGAATCGATCCAGATCTGCAAGTTGATATCTACTGGTTTGTGGTATTAAAAACCACAGAGGCCTCCGGAGCGAAGAAGCACCCGACTCATGGTAAGGTTGTCAAGGCTGTCCTGTCGTTGTCCCATGGCAATGCCGATTTAGAAAGGGGTCTCTCGATCAACAAACGAATGCTCGGCACGGAGCACGCTCAGATATCTACCACAATCAATGGCCTGTGAGCATGTAGTGATGCGGTGGAAATAGCCAATTACTGCTCAGCTGACGTCCCCATCACTCGCATGAAGATCTCATCATGTCGTAACGCTCACAGGGCATATATGCTCAAAACGAAGGAAGACCGGGAAGATCAAAAGAAAAAGGCTGATCAATTAGAAAACAAAGCCATGCTTCTTGCCAAAAAGAAGAAAACAAATGAGATTAAGTGATTAGCGGAGAAAAAATATGAGCTGGTCAAAGATGAGCAAAAACGATGAAGAGTACACGTGTGCCAACTACACGTTGAAAGGAGCGAATGATTACTTGTCGAAAGCATCGCGTCCGATCACAAATTTGGCATGAAAGCAGCTGTAACAATGGTTTCCGATGCAGAAGTACAAATGGCAAAGACCGAAACCGAGCGAGCTAGAATATGTGAAAAACGGAAGGAGCTGTTCGCAAAGTACAACACTTTTTGTAAGGAATGATCAGTTTTTACAACAATATCTTGCGAGACGATGTGCTTATAATCCTGTTCAGTTCAAATTCGACGACTAATAGATATATACAGTATTATCAATTTGTTTTGGAAGGGGGGGGGGCTTTGCATATCTGGTTTTTGTGATTTTTTATTAATTTAATTGATTAAACGTATTAACTTCGTTGCATTTAGTAAATTATCGAATTGCTCACGTAGTTGCACCGAGTTTGTGTCATAGATATTTTCAACTAAGGAACTTGTACCTCAAAAGTATTTTAAAGAAAAGTATTATATATCAAACTCAGTTTAATTGCCCTTTTACGCCATGTATGTTATGTTTCAATATTTTAGTCAAATTAGAACTTTTGTTTTGTAACTGGTGCTTTGGAAAAAAGTTGATATGATGGAAAACATAGCGGTATTAATGAGTAAATAGGAACTGTTCAAAGAATTGTTCTATGAGTTTTTTGGAGCAGTACCGCATTTAAATAAGTAATAAATAAATCATTTTTTTGATTTATCAATCCATGTATTTATTAAAAATGTTTGTTTGATCAAGATTCTCATGATTTTTTATTATAGAGAAGGCGTTTTATACAAAATGATAGTATGAACATGGAAATGTTAAATAATATTGGAAATATCAAATATTGATATTGAAATATTGAAATATGGAAATTTTAAATAATATATGTACCTATGTCGCAAATAAACGTTTGATTTGTCGAATTAATGTATTTATTCAATGCTAGCTATTTCAGAGTATTGTTCTTTCATTTGGAGCCCATAGCCCAAAAGGTTATATCTAAGTCAGTTAGCAAAAAAGGATTTTCCCTTAACGTGTCTTGTAGCATTCAGGGGCACCGAACAAACCACAATTTATTGTTAGCTTTACACGTGAAAAAAATATTCCGAAATGTATACATAATCTAAAGATATTGTGATGTCACTTCATGAAAGGGCCGAATATCTCTTCGTATTTTGCACGCTAGCTGATCATAAAATGCAACTTTTTCACTAAATCATCTGTTATTTCAAGTTGCAATCTAAGTCATATGAGTATATATGATATTTCAACATGTTGAAATGATACATTTCAAGATTTGATTTAAAAAACGATATTAGGAATAACAACGCTATTTCTCGACTTAAACCTAGGGAATTTTTTGTCTAAATCAGCAAACTTATGTATTGTATGGTTTTGATTTGATAACCGGAACAACATTATTGTTCACAAGATCTGCTCATTTTACTAGCTAGCAGATATAGTTATAGTAACAGATATTTAGCAGAACTTATCGTTTGGTGCCCGGAACATTTGAAACGACTGACAGTACTGACAGTAAACGCACAGTCCATCGACATGTTGAAATTCACATGTTTCATTGAAAAGGAAAATCAGTAAGGAATCATTAGAGAGGTTGTGCAGAATGTCAAAAATAGGCTAGGCTGTCGTAAATTTTATGTAAACAATCCAGTAACAAGCTATGCGATTGGTCATATTTGGGTCAATGGCTATTAGCTGAAAGTTTTTTTAAACATGCACAAACTCTCTATTATGTCGCTATTATGGTTATACCAGGTGAACAAATGAGAAAAAAATCTCATTTGATTTAATCTATAATGTGCAGAAATGTGTCAAATGTCAGAAATTTGTCAATAAAGCACAACTGAGCAATGTGATTGGTTGAAATGGTGAAGGTATGGCTATGACCACACAGATTTTTATTATTGTACTAACTCCATTTTCTATCCGTTAGTTCATTCACTGGTTTTCCCTGTTTCGAAGAAAACGAATCCAGTGCATCTCCACGGATGTCACGTGATGTAAATAAAACCTGTTTAGTTTTTTAGAACATTATTATATCATGTTGTTTTATGGAATTTAACTAATTTATTACTCAATATATATTTCAAGATGCTCCATGTAACAACAAAAGTTGGAGTTCCCGGAAAAGAAGGTTTGTTTGAAATTAAACAGCTTTAATCCTTCTTTATCGCCCACTTTTCAAGAACCTTTTGACAAGTTTTGCAAGACTTTCTCTTCAAATCTTAAAAAATGGGGAATCCGTGAATCAAACCTGTGTATTTATTGTAAAAAGAGCAATTTTGATGTTGAAGATACATTAGTTCATGCCTTGGT
>LQRL01083689.1:20580-34891 GCA_001703475.1 Hydroides elegans | reverse complement strand
CCCTTTTTTAGGGCTTGGTCTTCTTAACTCAAGAATCAACTTTCGTTTATTATAATTTTCATGAGCAGTGATTTTTTTTTTTTTTTTTTTTTTGTTAATTTGTACGATTTATCGTTAAAGCTGATAACTTCTTTAATGTTATCAATATTCTAGCTTTTAAATTAAAACCTAGGAGTTGCTTAAGAGCCAAACAAGTTAGACACGGATATTACACACGGAATGTCGCTGCAATATGCGTCAACAGTTAATTTCATAAATATATATATAATAATAAGCATGTTCGGTTTCAGTCAACCTTGATTCCAACCTGGCTGATTTTCACAGCATAGAGCAAGACAATATTCAACTCCGTGTAGGTTTTTACTCATAAAACTGTTTATTACAAAACAAAAACTACGGTAGCTGCGTTTATACATATAGTTATTTAATCATAAAACTGTGATTACAAAAAAAGTAATGAAAAATAGGAAGTATGGTCGTAATTTTGTCGACGCAATATATTGGTGATTGGATTAATAAGCGCTCCCTACTTTCGCTGGAACATCGTGACAGGATGAAAAGCAATAGAGAGCGACATATCACAGAATCAAGCACACTAATTGCAACAAAAAGTATGCAATATCACCAAAGCAACTAATATCAGAGTTTTCAAATAAAAATAACTATACGTTATAAGTAAGTCATATCAGTAATGCAATTTTTGTAGTAAAATTTTGAAAACATGTTTTTTTGCCGCCTTTACAATCATTTAATAAGCGCTCCCCTATTTTCGCCGGAACGTCGTCGTGACAGGATGAAAAGCGACAGGGAGCGTACTGTCACGATTAGGCAACGACATACTGTTGGATTTTATTGCAAAGCCAAGCAGACTAATTGCGGAAAAAGTAAGCAAGTGAATTTAAGCAGTATTTTGTTATTTGTTAAATAAATTTGTAGATCATATGAAGACAGTTGCCCTATCAAGCCGTAGATATGACAGCAAGTAGATTGTTCTAAAACCTTATTTTATCGTTTCTACTAATTGCGATCTTATATTAAGTGCTTAATAACTCTTAATCAATTTATGATTTCGTGATGACTGAGTGCTATACAGTTTTAATATGGGACAAACTAGTCGAATAACTTCAAGTATACTAAAATCGACGTAGAGCTTGCTCATTTATTTCGCTTCGGTGCAATTATTAATATGTCAAATTTATCCATTAACATGTATATCTGCCACCACAGAGTCAAGCCATAATGCCCAAGACTCAACCAAAGTCATATATTAAGTGGTTATCGTGTCTTCTGAATCCGATTTGATCACAAAACCCATATAGCCCTCCAGACACTCGACCCAGACGCAATATCCCGACAGACGTTTACTGACGCCAAATGGCCGTCCGGCCATTTGGCCCTTCACGTTCAGCTCCGGAGCTGAACGTGAAGGGTTACGTGCAAAGTTTACATTTAAGTAGTTTTGGCACAAACATTTGCAAAAAGGGTCTCATGATTTCCGAGCCATGTTACATAACCAAATCGAACATGATTCGAATACCAATCATCAGTAACATTCATGTGATAAAACCCGTGATAAGAATTCACTATATGATGAATTAACATTATGGTTCGAGCCGCTTTTCTCATAACAATAGATATCCACTTAGCACCTTTATACACGGATCATTTTACTTAGTTCCGGATGTTAATAGGAGGTTCGTGCCAAAATATGCTAATGGAGCAAATAGGGGAATCCTCCAATAAGACGCAGAATTCTAACATGTCATGTGACATGCACCCAAGTCACGTGGAACCGTCACGTGATAGTATTCAACCAATAAGAAACACGTATTGGGCCTCAGGATTCGCGCGAACGCATCGCCATGATTCGACGGAATTCTAGGCATGACAAAATGTCACTTTATATTTAGGAAGTGTACAATGTAAGACACTGGTGCCAGTTATTAAATAGGCTTGAAATTATACTACCTACACGGGAATGTGACTGTTCAGCCAGAGACATGTTCACACTTAACTGAACTTTCACTTCACGGAACGGACGGAAACCATTTAATAATGGGAGAAATTGCTCATAATATTCCAGACATAGGCTGTTGCTATCTGTCATATTGGCACAACATCATACATCATGACGAAGGAAAGGTCAGTGCTATGACCTTAAAGACCCTGTAACCCCTCCCTCCCCCTCCCCTACAGACGCCCTTTTACTCCTCCCAGACGCGCGGATTTAGAGGGGGAGGTGCTCTCACCACAAGTTCGTCGTTTTAAATATTTTATATATTGTAACCTAACGTTGCGCTCAGCAATATCGAATAAATTAAAAAAAAACACACAAATCATCTTATTCAATTCTAAAGCCACATTTGAAAAAAAAAACTCATTTATTTTTTTCCGTTCACAAAAGCGCATCACATATGTGATTCTTTATTGATGGACACTGCTAAATGCTGATATCCTTTAAATTCACGATATCTATATATTCCCGATTTAATCATTTCTGGACCCGCCCCTACCACCGACCCCACTGCCCCTAGCCGTCCTTCGAAGAACCTCAAAAAGCACTACACTTAATGGAACCACAGAGACAATGACCTATTGACTAGCCATTGCGTCCGATTCAAAGGCATCGTTGATGGAACCAAGGGATATGATATGATATGTGATGACTCTTGTTTAGATATAACCAGTAAAACAATAGGCGGGTTTTGTATTGAGGTTATTGCTGATATTCAGAGGAAAGGTCAGTTAAATGGGTTTGGGGATATCTAAGACGGATGATGCGGAGTTTTTGTTCCTAGCACTTGTTGGATATTTGGTGAACAGTATCTGATGCCAAATATCGAACTATAATTCTCAATCGGCTAAATTTTGGGGATAAAAGTTCATTTTTAAACAAATTGGTAAATTTTATCAAAGTGCGTTCATAATTTGAGGATGCAATATACATTTACCAGGTCGAGGACGTCTCCCGAAACGGAGACGTCTCCCGAAACGGAGACGTCTCCGTTTCGGGAGACGGGCGTCTCCGTTTCGGGAGACGGTTGGTAGATTTCGTTTATTTAGTTACATATATTTTTAAAAGGGTAATTAAACAATGACATATATTAAATTTCACAATTTCATTTATATTGCTAATTACATATACTTTAATGCATAAAATACGAAAATATCATAATATAACATGTGAAACTAAACAAGATATGGCGTCTTAAACATAGATGAATGGGAGAAAAATGACATTTTTGAATTAATCAACTTTTTATTTTCATCCATAATTCTAGAAACAAAGATCGGGCAAAAAAACCAAGAATGGAGATTCAAGCTTATGTACTCCTATAAACACTGACGAATTTTGATGAAATTTCTATTCTTTGATTTTGCTGCACATGCGTTTTTTGTGAATCTTTACTTCTTGAGATGCAAAATTACCTAAACTAATAGATTTTATAATGTGATATCGGTAAAGATATAGATCTACTTCTTCATCCATTAAAACAGAAACATTCTGAATCGCATCTTGTCAATCGATCTTAGGTTTGATTAACTGCTGCATGACTAGAAAGTTTTTTTTAAACACTGATTAACAGCAGGCATTCAAATTATTTTCTTTGTTTGTTTGTGTTATTTAATGATAATAAGATAATTAATTATTTGATTCTTAATATAAAAACAAGAAGATACTGCAGGACGAAGGATGCCAACGCGTCAATATACATTGAGAAAAATGTAACAAAACCGGACCATAAGTATCCTTGATCACTGAGGCGTGTTTAATGCAAACTTTTATTAGTAGGCATATAAACTGCTACATGAGTTCTTCTCAGGTGTGACCGACGGTTTACACAATCTAATGTTTAATGTATTACAATATCTTGCAATAAAATCGATTTTTTAGGTAATATCACATCTCAAGAAGTAAAAATTTATAAAGAAACAAATGTGCAGCAAAATCAAAGAATAGAAATTTCATGAAAGTTCGTCAGTGTTTATAGGAGTACATAAGCTTGAATCTCCATTCTTGGTTTTTTTGCCCGATCTTTGTTTCTAGAATTATGGATGAAAATAAAAAGTTGATTAATTCAAAAATGTCATTTTTCTCCCATTCATCTATGTTTAAGACGCCATATCTTGTTTAGTTTCACATGTTATATTATGATATTGTCGTATTTTATGCATTAAAGTATATGTAATTAGCAATATAAATAAAATTGTGAAATTTAATATATGTCATTGTTTAATTAACCTTTTATAAATATATGTAACTAAATAAAAGAAATCTGCCAACCGTCTCCCGAAACGGAGACGCCCGTCTCCCGAAACGGAGACGTCTCCGTTTCGGGAGACGTCCTCGACCTGTTTACAGGGTTCATACAATTTTTCAAGAACAAAATTCCATGACATTTCCATGACATTTTCCATGACAAAAGTCACTATTTCCAGGACCCATAAAAATGACTTTTTTTTCGTTAATATTTTTTGCAACATATTATATTATACCCACAGTATAAATATGATGCAATATATATATTTAACTTTAGCATATTTCGTCCTTGAGAATCGTATGAATTTTCCTCGGCTATTGGATTAATGTATAATACGTTAAAATATTCTAACATTGAATGCGAGCGCCGAAGGCTCGAGCGCAATTTTTAAAGGCTTTCAAATCATGTATTTTTACATTGTGTGGATTCCTATCGAATTCACATTCGCACAAGTGGACGAACCGTCAGTCGCATACGGCAGGGCTTTACCTTAACCGAAACTAGATGTCGCACTCGGGCTACTAACTCCAAAAAGCTGTTCGCCCGACCAAAGAATAAGTCGCCCGGCATATCTATAACAAATTTGATGCCTCAATCGAGTCATGGCTTGATCAGAATCTATTTGTCCTCAAATGTCTCAACGACAGCCGCGGATGGTATTCAATTAATGACTATATCTAAAAAAAAAAGCGAGCGCCGAAGGCGCGAGCGAAAATTGTGAAGTAATTTTTCGCGAAATCCATTTATAGAGCACGATAATTTGATAAATCGACGTTGGGAACCAATAAAAATTTAATGATAGGCACCCAAAGGGTAATGAGTGACAGAACACTTTAGATCCATACAGTTTAAGATGACATCTACTCATAGAAAGTTAGATTATTAGAGGATGGTTGCTCAAAGTAAAATTCAAGATCAGACAAAATCGTATCGATACCAATATGAATGTACTTATTATAGCCGGTACATGCACCTGTATAGTTATACAATACATGAAGGAACCTAAACATAATGATAAATATAAGCATATTAGTTTTAATCAATAATCGAGCGCCAAAGACACGAGCAAAAATTAGCACTATGTAGAAAACAACTTGATTATTTGATTAAATTACGAACCCAATTTAACAATAACAAAAAGTTAAAAGCGAGCAAAAAAACGTAGTCGCGCGCCGGGCGACTAACTCTTAAACGTTAGAAGCCCGACTTAAAAGTTTGTCGTATACCAAACCATGCGACCGCTAAGGTAAATCCCTGGCATCATACGCGACTGTGTGACCGCTAAGGTGCATCCCTGTACCAACGTTTACGTTAATTACCAACAATGCCCTAGTAAATGAAAGCATTTATAGACATACTCAATTGAGTGTAGATATATTCAATTGACTTTAGCAAAATACCATTACGACTAAGATTTTTTTCATATACATGTTAAGAAAATATACCAAATATTTTTTTCTAATTATGGAATTTGTAAAAACATGCTTTTTCCATGACATTTTTGTAAAATTCCATGACATTTCCATGACTTTTCCAGAAAAATAAAATTCCATGACATTTCCATGACATTCCATGACAAAAATATTTTTCCAGGTTTTCCATGACATGTATGAACCCTGATTTATTTTATATTGTATTCTGTCTTGCTCAAATAGGTTTAACCTCTACAAAATTTAGGCATTTTCGATTGGACTTAGCCTAAAAAGCCGTGAACCAAGAGCATTAATGTTTCTTTAATTAAACATTATTCTGTTAAACTTGAATTTCAAGTGCAAACATCACAATAATAATGCATATTGGAATATATGGAGACATTTTTTCCCAAATTTGAAGCCAAATAAAAAATATCGTATGTGCAGTTTTTCAATGAAACTACGATATTTTCTAAGATTCTAGAAATTTTCCAAAGTGTGCACCAATTTAAAGCAATACCTCAAGGTTTAAGATGTTTTCCCCTAAAACATATTGTGTTAATTTAAAAAGATAGCATGTGTAAGATAAAAAAGTTATAAGCTAAAACTTTATTCGATTTACCAGTATAGCAAACAAATGATTGTAATATAACCTTAAAATATATGTCGTATATTTCAATAATCCGAATAATATATTCAAGCTGACCAATAGAAAGATACACATACAAAGGATCTGAAAGATATCTAAAATATATCAGATGCCGTCGACCGAATGCTCATTAACAAAATCGAGTGGCCGAGGATATCCTTCTAAATCGGCCATTTTAATATAGTTGCAAAAGCCATTCGGATATGGCCATAGTACCTTTGTAACATTAAATTGCAAGGTACATGAAGCTTTCTTTATTCAATTCCTATCATCGAATGATGCATCCATTCTACTCAAATCTCCTAAATAAATCCCCACACATCGAAACCAACATGAAATCTGAGACAATAAGTGTCCTAAATGAACGATCCAATTAAATGACAGTGGACCGATTGTCACATCGGAAATGAACAGATACGGTTGCTCCCTTAGCATAGGAATGGCTCACAATGTCAACTTATTACAGGGCTATAGGATGCTTGGAAAATCAGGACGCATATAAATTAGGCTTCGTAGTGTACAACCGTAAATAGAAATTTACAAATTGATGAAACAACCATAACGTTTGCTCGTAATATCAACTTATTAGATTTTGTTCGATAAACAGGTCGAAATCAGGTTGCATAAATACGGATTCATATGATAGTCTATGAGAGGTGTGATGATGATAGCGGTCATGTCCATTAATAAATTGTCCACGGGTAAGAAGGACCCAAAATTTACTCAAAAACCTTTTTGATATATTTGAGCGAAATACATTAACTGGGCACATCAAGTATCATAAGTATATCAGATATCTCTTACTAAAAATATTTTCTCTGTCCAAAACAAATGGCACTTTCTTGCACGGTTTAGATAAAAATACCTTAGTAAATTTGCAATATGATATAAGTTACTCTTTTAAAATCGGTCATCTAGCGAAAATAAATATATGCTTGACCGTTTATGCACTCAACATGAAACATAAACCGTTTATGCACTGTCTCAATATGAAACAATAAATATGGCTTTTTTTGTAACATAATGATTCAAAATAACTCAATTATCCCTCAAAAATAGACTAAAAGGGGAAACGACTTCGGCGGATGTTGTGGCAATTATTTCATGAAAAAAAGTCACTCTGATGTCAGAACGATTCGACTTTATTTTGAGATCATGAAAAAAATGTCAGACCTGATTTCCAACCTTCACCTAATTGATGAGATTATTAGATAAAATTCGATGACAATAGCAAAATTTGTGTCGCTACAATGAAAATACGTAGGCGTTTTATTTTGGTTCGTTACAATGCTTTATGCGTGTTTCATGTTAAAGAAAATAATATTAACATTGTCAAAATATTCAATTGTATTAAATGTTATTAACATCACGTTTTACAATATTCAATTGTATTAAATGCTATTTGCATTTTCCTGACTGGCTTTATGTGTGTAATTTTACGTGACTGTGCAATCAGTATATGGTCCTAAATATCACTTTGACAAAATTATTATTTTTACCATTTTTTTTACCATTTTAAGCCTTGACAACGCCAATGCTTGGTTGTAGAACTATTTCCGGTATCTTTTTAAAGGTTTTCAAAAATACAAAGCTATACATTTTCCCAAGAACCACGAACACACCGACATTGTGTATCATTATTTTGATAATGAGGAGCTGGGGGATAGGCTGGGCACAACTGCATCATTTTTTTTCACACTCCTTCACTTCTGATGCACCCTTTTAGAACCCTCACAAACACAATCATGATGAATATATATTTCGACAGTATATTGATGCCGCATGTTTTACTTGTTCCAACGCAATTCATCATGATCCCGTTTTTAAAGACCCTCGTCCTATCACCTCATGTCAGTTTTAAATGCCCTGTAGCTCCCGTCACATTCATTTTGTCATGTCTTTATCCCTCCACTTAGTAGTTCATTAGTGGAAACCGGACCCTACTCGTCACGCTCTATGCTTTGAAGCTGACTTCATAATGTGTCTATATATTTTGTAATTTATTATATTTCTTAATTTATCATTTTACTACTTATTTCCCAGTGGTACTTTCAAATGGAAGCAGTTACTTTAAGTCATAATTGATATGAATTAATAGCGTTGAAATGTGTTCAAATTACTTTTTAATTAAAACGAGAGTTTCGATTCACTAATACACTATAATATTTTACTGATGGAGGCACCTGATAGAGGAAGGTCCTTACCTCAAAACAGCCCTAATGAATGCATAATTCTAGAACTAAATACATCCCAAAGGCAATAAGACTTTGCATCGTTTTAGCCAGGTGAAAGTTATCAGCAAGATTGTGTCAACCAAAGTTAGGAGCTTGGCCACACTGGAAGCTTCATGAAGAACTTCTTCTTTTTTCCAAACAACCTGATTTTTAGATATCATATATATTCTTTATGGGACTATTGGTCAAAAAGCTCCCTGAAGCTTGAAAATGTCGAACTCTTGTAAGGAACATATAAAGAATACGAAAAAAGTTTGGATTTGGTTCTGATTTGAAAAAAAAAGAAGCCAGAGACTAAATGTTGCTCCACCTGAGTAACATGATGAACGCAGAAGTGCAAAGAAATGACATGAGAATCCGGCCTCTAATTATTATAATGAGAGATCTTATATAGCATGGTGTCGGGGTATAATCAAGCTAAGACACCTGACAACTTGGAAACTGATGTTGCGAAAGACCAATATATTTTGACTTATTTTACTAAGTCTTGTTGACTACCATTTATTCAACAACTATTAGTATGTGTAAAATTAGGAGTTCTGGTAGCTGAAATCACGCCCAAATTAACGTTTTTTTTTTATGAATGCTTTAAATAGAATCGTCAATGTCGCAGTTAGTCCAATACTAAATAAGCGAATTGTGTTACGCAAACCTATGACAAATCATTAATGAATATCGAAAATGTGAATAGAAATTCAGTAAAACGCGTTTTTGCAGGGCAGAAAGTCATGAAAGTTTCTTCGTGTTTATCTTTGCAATTAATAACATTTCGGAATTGCGTAGAATTATTAAGGGGTTTTAGGCAAAATACAACAAACCAAAATTGATCGTATTTTCCAACTATCTGAAATTTTCCAAAATATGTACAAAGAATTATCTCTATTTTTCAAAGATACTTTTCATATTATTGATAATATGCCATGGCATTTCTGTATATTTTAGTAGTTATCGGCCTTCTATCCAAGAACTCTAAATGGCACACAAAACCGTGAGGACCACTCCCATTACACACGCCCATTTAAGAATACGTGGAAAAGCACGAGGGGTAAAGTTTGCAAAGAGTTATGGTGCGCTCGGGCTCGAGCGAAAGTCTCTTAAATCGCGGCGAAATTAAAACACAATATAGGTTATCCAACAACGCTAGAGTAACAATATTTTCTTTCAATATTGGAGCGATTTCAGCACATTTCACAAAAAGTAGTAGCGTATTTAAGCTCAAGCGATATTGTCTGAAATTCAAAGAAAATAGAGAAGACCTAAACCAACCATAGATTGATTTATACTATCTTTTTGTTTTAATTTCGCGGTGATTTCAGAACATTTCACCCACGAGTCTGAAAGCACAATTAAATTATAGGTCTCAGTCATTTTAAGAGGATAGAAGGATTCGTAATAAAACTTGAAATGTAAAATGAGGCTTCAGCAAAATTTTCTGAAATCGCTGCGAAATTCAAACAACAAACAGCAAATTTCGCTAGCATCTAAAGGTACCATAAGAGGGTGCGACGGGGGTGAAGCTGTCCACACTAAAAGGATTCGCAATAAAACGAGGGATGTAAAACGCGTATTATATGACGATTCGTGTCCGTGAGTTCGGAGTAAATGTGACTTTGAGAAGACTTACGAGTACTTTGGGTGTGTCGCGTTGAATTATACTTTTGGATGCAGACATTAGGAAAAGTCAATCTCTCAAAAGGCATGGAGGAAAGTGGTTTGTGTCCTTGATTAGTCGTTGCAGAATTTGAGTTTCGGTCTTGCAGTTTTATCACATTTCACGTGCTATTTATGTACTGAACCATTTGTTGGTATATTTAAGTTTGTTTTAGATTATTTGGAAATTATTTTTTTGGAAAAACACCTGCTAGAAAAGTGTAACCTCCAAACGTAATAGAGGATGCGTCATTGGGAGAGAGACAGAAAGAAAAAAGAGAGAAATAGGGAGGGAAAAGGCTAAATTCATATGTAAGAAATCTTAGACTGATCCCTTTAAATTGAAACCAAATCCGACAACACAAAAATTCTTGACTTTTCATGTGACAGCAACCAGACTCCGAAAGCCAACCCTATATGTATAAAAGTGGAAGCCTCATTACGGGCGAAGTTCTTTCCATCAACGTAAAGGGAGAGTGAATATGAATCTGCCAAAGATAATTACGAAATAATCAGGCCTTAAGAGTTCTTACTCAACCCTATTGAAGCTGTCTCGTGTAAGCTAATAAGGCTTTTACAATGGGAAGCGACTTTATTATATCAGTTTTGAATAGAATTACCAGGATGAAAATGGCGAATAACAAAGTTGTGCATATAGAGCTACAGTTACGATTCACATGCATTTACAAAGTAAGAAATATACATTGGTTAGATAACATATATTTCCACTACTTGGTCTATTATAAAATCATGTCATTATAAACTTAGAGTCTGATGGTATTTATGTCCAAGAAAATTATTTTCTTTAGACTTGACGCTCAAAAGGGCAACAACCACTTTTTCAGAATTTCCTTCCTTGGGGGTGTCAAAAGTCGTTAACTAAACTTAATCACCTAAACCTTGCACAGTATGTCCACTGAATACTTAAGGACCTGCAAAAGGTTTATCCTTCTCCACCAAAGTCAACTGAACAATGACAATTTTTGGAACAAAGACGTCCCATGAATAAGATAAACAATTTTTGATGCCGCATGTTCTAAGGAAAACACAAAAGAGCTCTCAGTAAGATATTTTGGTCAATCCATGTTTTGATTTATTGAAAGGCTACGATATTTGTTTATAGTTCTATCTATACATTGTATTTTCTTGAGGAGCGTTAATAAAAAAATGCATCGAATATCTTTAAATTCACCGCAGAGCTTATGAAATAACTGTAATACTTGATTTAATATTTTTGAAAGACAGAAAATCCTACAGAGAAGAATTTTATCAACTAAACCAAAATTGCAATAATACAAATCTATAAGAAATTAAAATCACAAATCAAACACACTGACCGAAAGACGATATCAGACCTATAATTACAATGAGCAAATTAATCGGAAATGAAGTGTACCGACCGAAAGAAAAAAAGGCGGGAAATGGACGCGACGTGAAACTCACGTGATCGACCTGGATCCATATTCTCTGCTTTAACCTTTACATTAAACTTACGCTTTTCCCCACCCTTTTACATTGGTTTTAAGGGTAAGGTTAAGCTTAAGTCGAGCGAAGAATATGGGTCCTGACGTGATCGGCCCGACCACCGTCACACACTATACCGACTAGGGATGGGTCGGGACCCCGAAACCCCCGGGGCCCCGTCGATTAAAAATCAGCCCCGGGGCGAAATTTGACCCCGGGGCCCCGTCGTTCTTTATGGCCTTTACTTTTAGCAAAGGATGCTAAAATTAATCGAAATAATGCAAATATTAAACGAAAATATATAAATTATTCACATTTAACCTATTTTTACATTTATTTATGCAGTGATATGGGATAACTGTGTTTTTAATGAATTCACAATCGTAATCTTGCAAAGAATCTTATTATTTAAAATATAATTTATGTCATGGCTCGGTGTAACATAAATAGACGGGGTATCGACGGGGCCATCCCTAACTATTATAATTGTCATCCCTAACTATTATAAACACATCGACTAAGGATCACTTACTTGACATAATAGATGCGCCCCTCCGCATTCATCTTGGCCTCCCATCCGACGAGCAGACGTTTATTGAGCTGACTCATGTACTCAGCCTCGCTTTCGCACGCCGCCATGACAGGTGCGGCCATACCCCCGGAGGTGGACAGAGCCACCTTCATGTGCGACTTCCGGTAACGGGTTGGTTACAAGTGCGCATGTCTGGAAAATTAAAAAAGACAAAAATAAATAAGTATCGTGTTTTAAAAATAATTCCTATGGATCATTGCTTGAAACAAATGTGTAATCCGTGGGCAGGGGTATACCTTGGCGTTTGCAACGTTTTACTAATTATGATATCCATCGCTTTTTGGGTTATTGTATCTTCACTTGAATATTGTGCGCGAGTGTTGTTTCGTGGCGCGAGTGCCGTTCGAATATGGTTAAAGGTGTGCAGATTAAAATCGATACATTTTCGTTTCTTATAGCCTGGTGCGTGGCGCAAACATTGCATGTATAGTACCGGTAGATGACTCAGTTATTCGAACGACGCGGCTTTATTCCAAGTGCGTATAATTTAGTCTCCTTCAGCTAATTCCCTAACTTTGTATGCAAAAGGGGAATGCCAGATCACGAATAAATGTATGTCTGATGAAGTACTAGGCATAGGGATGTGATGAAAAAAAATATTGAAGACTACGGCGTGTAACCAACTGTAAATGACATTGCACAAAACATTGAGGGTATTTATTCGATGTGAAAGAATTTGTACAATACCTTATATAACATAGATCTATGTACTGTTAAGGGCAGATTCGACTTAACAGTCAAGTTTTTCTGTAAGCGGTTGCATGTTCGCATTTTCGTCCAAGGTTGAGATCATTATCAAATATCTATTTGAATCGGTGCATTTCATGCATGGCGCTAATAAGATGGCCTATTTTCTATTCAAATCATTGACATCCATACCCAACGCTTAAAATATTTAGTAGCGCTCTCTACATGCCCTGATCCCCCAAAAATATAGAAATAACGGTATACATATGATCATGACATGCATAAAAACCGATGGTTTAAATACCTAGCCACTTTTTTCATAAGCTGTATCATCAATTTGAATCTCTGGAAAACTTAAACTTTTGGTGATGGTTGGATGGTTTCTAAGTGCACGAAGGCACTGTCCCTTTATAATGTTACCGGTTTGCCTCCAGTCTCAATCCTGATTTTGCGCTATGGTATGGCCAGGCACATACTTGCGATCGCTGTAAAATTTCGAAGAAAATCTTAACGTAATATCTTTGACCAGCGATATTGAAAATTACAATGTACATTTCCTGTTAATTTTGCAGCGATCGCTAGAATGCAGTCTATGGTCACTTAATCGAATGGACACGCGTGCCTTTTGGGGTCAACATTCTTTTTCAGCCCCCGTTATATGACCAAACATACGATTTGAAAAGAAACATAAATAGAAACATAAATAGGGGGGTCTTCTTTCAATATTTGACCAAGGCTATCTTCCTCATATATCCTATCATTTTACAGAATGGATGTAAACGGTTTAACCAAATGTTTCCATTTTTTCTTTTATGGTGGTTCATAAAATATATTGGCTTAAATATGAACAATGTAAGTCAAAAATGACTTCTTTTAAATTGAAGGCTTTCAGAAAAGTCTTAACAATTTAAACATAATTTGCACTGAGCCATAAGGAGGGTAGATATCGATTTGCAAAATATATAGCCTATATGAGTTTAAACGAATCCGGTTGAAACATCTTTCCCATCTTTTCACGTAGCTTTGTGTCATTTAGTTTTGCATTCAGTTTGTTATATAATGTTTTATTTGATGAGAAAAATCTAGAAGATAACCTACCCGTTATTTTTAACAACCTTTCTTATATTTACTAACAGCGAATTTATTTTTCCGTAAGATAATGCCAAAACAGGATAACTTATGAATATATTTTTAATTAAACGCCTTTTGCATTTTTCCACACACTTAATTAATCAGCACATTTCATTTCAAACGAATATACATGACATTCAATGTGTATGTGAAAAGGGCAATATATTGCGCTTATGGTAAATAGAATTACTTCGATTTTTATTTTATTCCCATTTTTCTTATAGCATATT
>LQRL01083683.1:0-11096 GCA_001703475.1 Hydroides elegans | reverse complement strand
TTTTAATATATTATGCAGAGCAATTATACAAGGTTGTTAACAGTGAAAGATCCAAGTTATAAGCAGGGGATTTGCTTCAATTCGAAAATTCAATATTCTCAAAGCACACATACATGTAAGAACGAGTTGCAGAACAAAAGGGGGTGTTTGCCGGGTGCCCCCTCCCCCCTCTCTAGATCCGCTCGTAGTTAACGTCACTTTCATTTTTCATACCTCGTAGTATAAAGGTAAACACTTAAATATGGCCTTGCGTCGTTTTTGCGATATTGCTGCTATAACTATACGATTAATGGCTTGAACCCGTGACACCGTGAAAGCTAGAGCGCGACACAAGACCTGGACCCATATGAATTCCATATTCTCCGCTTTCGTCAATTATAATCTTTATATTATAATTCCACGCAAAACAATTTACAGTCAAAACAACTCTTAACCTGACGGCAAAACGATGCAACCCAAACGCTTAAACGAAACTTTTCAAATGGCTAAACGAAACTTCCCAAACGGCTAAACGGCTAAACGCCTAAACGACTAAACGGTTAAACGATAAGCGATAGCTGCTATGGGGGAAACAAGGAAAAGCATGCTGTCATTCATTCAAAATGCCTTATCCGGTGAATCTTTACTCATAAATCCATAGAATTTATTGCAAATCACAGCAATGATATTTAAAATGTTTTAAACAATGCGCACACAACATATGTGACCCAACAAAGAATGTATACTATTATTCATTAGCTCTTAAAGCGGTGTCAAAAATAAGTGCAAAGTATTTATTTCAATATTATGTACACTTTTGTATTGACTCTAGATCTAATTTCATAGAATTCTATATTAAATGAGAAGTGAAATCAAGTATTGGTTCATTTTGGACAGCGAGACACAATTAATCAACATATTGGTAAAGCACAATGTTTATATCAAAAGGGAAATGCCGCTATACATCGCAGATCTCATTTTATAAATAAAGAAGTATTCATCAAATTATGAGACCCCTAACAATTGAACCTGAAAATATTTTGCATATGTGCATGTTTGCATAATAATATTGATTAGATATTGTATCTGTCGATATACAACTCAGAACAACATGCCTAAACGGCTAAACGCCTAAATGGCTAAACGCGTAAACGAGAAACGCGTAAACGAGGAAACGCAAACGAGTAAACGAAACTTTTGAAATGAAAGAAATTGCTATCGATATTCAGGTTAGGAGTTGTTTTGACTGTAAAAGGTTGGGCAAAAAGAACAAATGCAAGAAGAGCACCTCACGAGCTGTTCCCCCAAAAAGGTGTTCCCCACCGATTTCCAGCTGGCTTGGAAATTTTGAAAAATTTCATTCTAGCTTGGAGATTTGAGCAGTTTAAGGAACACCCTTTTTTGAATATTTCTTAATTTTCACAATAAGTAGTGAGAATATTTATTTTGAAATTGATTATACTTGTTTGCAATAGCATGATTAACTATAATTTGCAAGATATGATACGTAATTTGGTTATATTCAACATTTCAACTTTCGCAAAAGGTGTTCCTTTTCTGTTGCAAGCTGGCTAAGAAAGGGTGGAACAGCCAAGCTGGCTTGGAAAAAAGGAACACCTTTTTGCAAAATTTAAATGTTCAAAAACCATTATTTTGTGGTTCTTCGTTATTGTAATGCTGTTTTAAGTTGATTTAACAACGTTTTGAAAAATATGTCGTGGGGTGCCCTTCATGCAATTAAGAAACCGGACCAACCATTTTGCCTGGCCTGTTGCACATAATTAAATGTAAGTACTCTTTTTCCCAAAGTCCCCATTGATAAAATAGTATCAATTTAAAGTTAAGGATAATCAGAAAAAAATGGTTCCAGAAGATAACATACAATCCTCGTGTCCTGTTTTCTCCGTTGAAGGGCATCCCCGTGTGTGTCCCTGACATTTCCTTTTCTTTTCGCCCTATTCTGAAGCCATATTATGATTTAAAAGACAGAGGGATGTAATAGCAAGACGACGATGCTTGATTGCTGAGCAAAATATGGTTGAGTGTGGTTGTCGTAAATAGAGCCATTACGGTAATTAACACAGGTTATAAAACAGAAAATAATTCAGAAAAGTGAGTTGGGGATTGATTTGTCCCAAATCCAAGACGAGACTCATTATTACATGCGAAATGAGTCTTAAGTTTTCTGCTTTCAATGTAGAAGACTGTCACGTTTTTATTTTATTTTTTTTTATAAAACAATGGTTTAACTGAGTATAAAAGGAAATTACTTAAATTAGAACGTATCATTTAGCATATAGCAATAGTCTCAATGAGTATAAAAAGGGAAAGTACTTAAATTAGAATTATCATTTAATATGTAACCTAAGAAACAGACTAAAAACAAGTGTCTTTAGTTCAGCTGTCGGTATTGAATTTAAACCCTTTGAACTATGAATTCAATTATGAATGCTGTTCTATGGTATACTATTTTAATGAGTTCTCAGATTATTATTTATCTTCATATTGCAATAGTGGAAAATAGTCAAAGTGCAAAAAAACTTAAATAAAAATATATAATTTATTGTGTAACCATAGAAACGGAATAATAAGTGTCTTTAGTTCACTCGTCGATCTTAAATTAATGATATCTAAGCTCTGATTACAACATTTACCGTTCGTTGGTAGGTAGATTGTACTTTTGTTCATTATATTGAAGAGTTTCTATCTTTGGAAATTAAAACGCGTCACGCTTATATTTGACTTTCATATCACAATGTTCTTGAGTACCAAAAATATAATAATATTAAAATGAAATAACGTGAGTAAAATATGGGTAACCAAAGAAACATATGTTTACATTAAAAATAATCTGCCAGTTGTTCAAAAAATATATATAGATCTATATATAAATATGAGCTTTGGTAAACAAAGAAATGCACCAACAGATTTGACGAAGACTTTCAGCTAGATTCGTAGACGTATCGATCAAATAGTTGGACTAAAATAGTTCTGTTATCAACTTCATATGTTAATAACTCGGTTGTCACAATTGTTATTTTATTTAAATTATGTATGTTCCTAGACAGATCTATCCTTAATGAATTGATGATAAAATATGCAAAAATATATCTGACAATAGTGAGATATTGGTTCATATGTACAACGAGTGCACGTGTCATGCATAATCAAATAGTTGGACTATTGTCAGAAAAACAATGATAAACGCTAATTTGATGCATTCTAGGGTATGGTTTGACTTTTAGATATAATAAAACATAATGGAAAGGTAATTTACAATTGTATACATCGTCGTATGAAACTATTTTAGTAATTATTAACTTACTTATACGAAAACACCAGCATATTGAATAATAATATATGTATGTCTATATTCAAGTGAATAGATGGTCTCAGATGCTCATTCAAAGGACACAGTATGTTAAATTCTTTGCATTGAGATAATATAACGATGAACAAGTATAAATATATTCAACAACACTTACACACTTTTAGTTTTTATCACTTGAAATGATACCCGATTGTCCTTTATGTTGGTATTTCAGGGTTCTATACGAAAGATAATAATTATACTTTTTTTAAATGAGACATATAGATTTTTACCGTAAGGTAACTATATCCCACCTGTATTCCTTATACGTGTATATTTATAAATGCTCCATAGAAAAGAATTGTTACACATGTACATGTATTCATATGTCCCCTTGGCGTCCGCTTAAATCATCTCCAGGCTGGCTTTATATAAGTGTTCTAGCATATTGAACATAAGTTTTTCTTCAGATGTCTTTACATAGCCCAATCTTTAATGATGACGCTATGAGTGCTCAAACAATACGCAAACTAGTGATTCATGCAACCCCGTAGTACCATGGAACCTGTTGCTAAGCAACGTGTATGTGTGTATTTTATCATATAAGTTTCGTATATTATACTAAATATATGTGAATTAGTTCCCAATTATGGGTGCATAATCTTTTTTTTTCTTAATATCCCAAAACGAATAAGGTCACAAGTGAATTTGTTATATCATTTACCTATAGATAGATCCATAAATGTATCATTATTATCTCATTTTATGTATTTTAAGTATATTTTAGCTTATAGTAGCCCCAAGAATATTGCTAACTTCATTGTTTTGGTTAGCAAATTATCCATGTATAATTGGTTGTTTTGATTGGCAGTCTAAATGTACAATAGAACGCATTAAATTGGTTTATTTAATGCGTTTACAAAATAGTCCAACTATTTGATCATGCATGACACGTGCACTCGCTGTACATATGAACCAATATCTCACTATATTCAGATATGGTTTTGCATATTTAATCATCAATTCATTAAGGATAGATCTGTCTAGGAACATACATAATTTAAATAAAATAACCATTGTGACAATCCGAGTTATCAACATATGAAGTTGATAACAGAACGATTTTAGTACAACTATTTGATCGATACGTCTATTTTTTGTATTTCGACGTTTTCGCTTTCCCTTCCACATCCAGCATATTGATTAACAAGGGCTTACAAATCCAATTTCCTCTCTAAAAACTGGGACAATCTTTGACATTCAATGCATCCCAAGTAGTGAGTTTAAAGAAGATCATATCATAACAGTGTTTGGTACAGGAATCCAGATCAAAACACAGCATTCGAAATATTCCCCTTTCTAAATGTCACAGAATTTGACAAGATAGGTCACAGTAACCGACGGATATCTACTTAAGGGTCCAGTCATCGGGCAGCGGCACGCCGCCACGCCGCAGATCACTTATACCCAATTGCACGCCGCCACGCCGCAGATCATTTATACCAAATTGTACGCCGCCACGCCGCAGATCATTTATACCAAATTATGGGGTCTGCGGCAAATTTGCCGCTGCCCGATGACTGCACCCTAATAAGCGCGATTTTCATCGCCGGTTGCGATTGTCGTTGTTTCTCGTTGTTTATGTTATAGCAAGGAATGGCGTTATTATTGTTTATTGCGATTTCATAATCAAAGCAAAATCAGTGAAAATCGCTCACTTTATATATCAAGGCATTCAATATACATACTGAGCATTTATTTTTCAATAAATGGGCAAAATCCTCAATGAAAATCCCGAAAACGTTTTTTTTTAAAGATAGAATCAGAGTCGCCTGGTCGAAAAGCATTGCGTTTCATAGAAGTAAAGTGTTACGTTTAATAGGGTTTCTTTAACGATAGATTCACGATACTGAGGTGTTTGGAACGACAACCATCCGTCATATCATACAATATAAGAATATTCATTCAATTCCCTTATTGAAACGTTTTTTTTATGAAGATAAATAGCAAATAAACATTAAATAACTAAAATTCTTTTTTTTAAACGTTCCATTTCCGTCTAAACGTGTGACAGCGTTTGCTATCTCGTGTCTCCCAGGTTCCCATAGGAACGAGAAACTCCATAAAAGATCACTCGATTAATCGAAATGAGAGGTTTTGTGTCACGTGGAAGAGTCAAACGAGAAATTGATAACTCGAAGGATAGGATTTCACAGCAAACGTGTAAAATATAAAGGTGACAACAGTATTTAAACAAAATCTGACGTGATATCGATTGTAATTCGCATACATATCATATCTGTGACTACCTGAACCCTATTTTTCAGGACGTTTGGGTTGAAAGAGACGTACCCATAAACCCAGACGTCCTGAAAAATAGAGCCAACGAGTGGATCGAAGATGGCAACAACATTCAAACAAACTTGGATAGGATATCGAGTGTAACGCGTATACCTATCATATTTATACTTACTAGAAGTAGAAGACGCCCCCATTTTTCTGGGCGGCCGGTTTCATAAGGATGCCTCTATTACCCAGGACGTCAAAGCCATAGGGACATCCCCGACCTTGTTTGTCCATAGATTACTGTATGCAACAGAACAACTGATAACGTTGCAGTTGATTTTGTGCCATAAGTCATTTAATCATCAACACAACGTTAACTATACGTTGCGGCGTCTAGAATCAGAATCAAACTTTATCCTGGCGTTTTTTTTTTGTGGGAACATTAAATATGCATACATGTATAAGACACGTTTAAATGGCGTCGTGATTTCCAAAAGATGATACACAAATAAAACAGACAACTTAATTTTCTTTACGTTTCTATTTAATGCAAGATATAATTATCTTCGTTTCCATGTATTTCAGGATATTGAAACTCAGACATAATCAAAACATGATTTACTGAGAAATTAATCAAAGGTTCATTGAATATCAAATCTATTGCCATGGCAAATGTAATAGGCCTACAGCATTTAGGAAAAAGATGAGTCCAAACGATATTTTTCATTATGGTCAGGTTTTCATAACGAGAAAAAAAATGTAAGAGTCTGGTAACATGAACAATAGTTGAACGTTCATCGTGCGGCTATATCGTCTGACCAGATTGGGTGGGAATAAAATGGGACACTACTCAGACATGGTGGTTGTGGTTTTTGGTTTCAGTTCCATTCCATCGAATATCACAACACTATCAAATATCATTCTTATAATGATAATACCTGTTATAGTAAAGGGTTTTTTAATCAATCATGTTTTCTTTTCATGTGATTTTCTTAAGATGTATACAAACTTTCTTGCTCACGAAAACCCACTCGGCAAGGGTCGTCCATGGTACGTCGCATTCGGGCATGACGCTGATAGGAAGACCTACTTTGAGCCTATATGAAAGTTTTCCCGACGTCGCAATTCTGAAGTCCGGCTCGAACGCGACGTCTGTGCAAAGTGTATTCTACGTCCACGACAAATGAAGACGTAAACTTTTAGGGCGTCTGCTCAACGTCCATGGACGTCTTGCGGAATGGGGAAAGGCTAATGTGGTGTTTTGCTCTAAAATCCATTATCATGCACTGTCTAAGATAGTGCTTGTCATAATTCAAAAAGTGAATGCAATTTGATTTTGGCTAATAAGATTAATCCGATTTTGAGAATCCATGCAAAGACACAAAACAGTGCATTGCTAAAAAATATATTAAATTATATTCCGTTCAAAAACCCGTCGCAAAAACATGCTGTTGTTCGATCTTCTGAAATTCGTAAGTCACCCTTCTTTATGGACCAATAGAATCAACGTTCTGATGACTCGCCCAACCTTACCATTTGTATATACAGTCGCGCGCATTACTAACTTCTCGTGGCAAGCGCTAAACGCTAAACGTTAAACGCACACACGCTAAACCCTAAAACGCTAAACGATAAACGCGCAAACGCTACACGCTAAACACTAAACGTTAAACGCTAAACCATAGCAACATACATATGTGAGGGATATATAAAGGACATCATTATGAGTGGTCATCGTAACCTTTAGAATGTCCTTTCATCAAACACTAAACGCTAAACGTTAAACGCTAAACGCTAAACGTTAAACACACAAACGCTTAACGTTAAACGCTATATTCTAATCTTGCAAACCCTTAAACGGTTAACGCTAAACGCCAAACGTTAGAGAAATCGAGAAGTTAGGACCGCGCGCCACGCATTTATGACGCTCATTCGAATTCACGACGCATATCAAAACTCAGAAAACCAAATAGGACCAAATGTCAACGCCCTTCAAAGTCGAGTAACGAACTATATACGACGCAATAAAATAAATACAGTGTAATAGCAATATATCTAATAATGCTACCCCTCAGTTTCTTAAATTCCTTCTTGGAAATAGGATGTAAGTAATCTTAGTTGGCGCATCCACAATCAGCCTTCCATTCTGCTCGCGGTTTTATTACATTTTTACATATGATGTCATTAGTCTGTGGTGCAGCATTCTCAAGGGGATTGCGGCCACAAATTGGGTGTGGGCTTGTGAGAAAAATTATGTTTTGCTTATTTTCAGATGCACTGTAATTGGGGAGCACTGAGCGGCCTGTCAAATGTCATTAGAGGAAAAAAAATACGTGATACTTTTTGAAATAATGAGCAATATTTAAAGGGTTTCGTGGTTGTATGTGTTAATATAGGTTGAGTTTTGTTGCTTGATATTTTGTAAAAACTAAATGGCTTTAGAAATAGCCTTTCCAAAATAAACAAAAAATCTTTATGAACTCGTGGAATGCTTCATTGTATCTGGTCGCTTAATATTTTTCAGTTTTATCACAGAGCCACAATGTAATGTGCAAGTAGCTATTTGACAACGTGAAATTCCATAGAAAAATCCAGTGAATGAATACGATATTTGAGGTTTAAAAACATCTTGAAAGAAGCCCATACTTTGGTCCTAATTGCTCTCTTTCGTTGCAACAACATTCATCCATTTGCTGATTACGTTCTCATTTAAATTTCTCCATTTCTTTTTAGTTGAATGTTTAATCATATTTTTTTCTACGTTCTTGCGCTTTGAATTTCAAAACATCCAGAGATTTCGCAATTTAGGAGAATGTATTTCAAGTTTATTAGATTGAGTTAGAGTTGGTTGACACGCTAATGAAAACATAGTATTTCACCATTATTATTACTACATGAAACACAATGTTTTACGATAATTATCATTTTGGGCGAAGAGAAACAAAACCATCTCCCACCTATCCCACACAGCATCAAAGATTCATATGCTAGCAAAATCGCGTCATCATTACGATCAGAAGCCGTAAAATGACGCATGTCCCATAACAACAATAATATTATTTTTACAGTTCGGCATTGGAATATTTATAATTTGTATATACATTTCGAAATACAATAACTCCATGTAAGAATTTGTTTAAGTGCAAATACATAATCTTGCGAAAACAAGGCTTGAACATTATATTTTAGAGGGGGTTCGCAATTGCGAACCCCCTCTAAAATATAATGTTTATTAATGTTCTTTCGCAGTAAGCGCGACCAGTAATTATGTTCTCTGATGTGGTCCCAGTGACATTGAATTGCGGCCATGTCAACCTACAATGTCGCTCCATAGTCAAGGTCACGCCATTATGACATTAGGACGAGTGGTTACCACGGCGTTACAGCGTCTGATTGATGACGTATTCCGGATATATACTGCGTCGCCAGGTTTTTTTTAAGATAATGGTGCGACGTCTTTTTAGCGGCATATATGCGTCATAGACGTCAATACGTAAAACAAGTAATCATAACATTCTAAGGAAGTTGCTAGTCGAGTGGGTTCATTTGCCTTTTTGAAGATCATGCACAGTTTAATATAATCTATCGGCTGAACTCTCATAGATCATACAAAACAATAAATTGATCCTCCACCACCAAACATCCCTCCAGATCCGCCCTTGTATATTAGACATTAGTACCCCTGGATTTGAAACGAATGTAAAAAGCCGTTATATTATCTTAAGACACCATATTGACATATATGTCAATTTATATTTTATAATTTATTATTTTAATTCTAGGCAGTGTTTACGTATAGCTGAGTCTCTATTTGCGTTTTTAGATGTGATTTTACCGAATTATTCATATAAATTATATATGAAACCAGGCCACATAGATTTATTATTCATGGCATTAAACCGGTCCGCGATACTTGACAAATGCACCAGTGCGTGACGCGAATAGCATCGGTACCTAAATAAAAAACGAGACTGGTCGATAGAGAGGTTTAGACATGCGGTCATATGCATGAAAATTATGTAAATTTTGTAATTCATATACAATGTCATGTGTATATATGTATGGTGAGTTTCAATGGTTTTTATTTGACATATTTTTCATGGCGACTTGCATTTGCGAATATGAAAAAATATATCTTAGAGAATTGTTATAATATACATGTTGACTATATACAAATTACTTTTCGACATGTCATTTTTAAATGTATACATTTTTTTGACAAAATTATTATTTGAAAAAATATATATATATAAAGAAGACAATTATTCTGATAGCGTCTTGTACGGTGAAAAAAAATACAATATAATATTTCAAAAAATCCTATAGCATTGCGTTCTGTTATGCGAAACATTGTCAAGTATACAAAGCGTTAAACCTCTCTAAAACTGGGGCCATTAAAATGTGTCCCCAAGATGTGTCTACATTGCATTCAATAACCGAAAGAGCGTTTTCGCTGTCATTGAATCTAACCTCATTTATATAGAAATACATATAAAATGAATGTCCTTATGCACATAATTATGCATAAACATGTAACGTTTTGAAAGCGCTACCAAAAATGAGGGCCAATTTTGATCGCCATTATGACATTCAATTCTATCGTTCTCACATAGAGCTTTATCATAGAAATCAAATAAAAATATTTTCGCCGAAGGAGATTACCCTCCCTGAAATTCCATTTTGAAGGTGAAAATATAAATAAAAGATTGATCAATATTTCAAAATATATTAAGTTCGTTTCCCCTATAAAACCTCCCCCTTTTCAAGGTGTGCGTATATAGTCGTGACTTGTGGTGTTTACAAGGCGTAAACAATATTGCGTCTATTCTATAGACAAGTAGGACCCAGCCAAGTGAGGCATTCAATAAGCGGTGATTTCAATGCATGAATATCAAGGTCATAGTGTGTTTTGAAGTCGGTGAAATAGACCGAGTAGTTTTAAGTCATTTTCATGGATTAGATTCTATTTTATTTGGAAAATAAATAAACGGATAATTCACCCATGTTATATTTTGTAGTGGATAGTTAATATAATTCAAATATAGCATACTTTCACACATAAAACGAGTGTTTCGTGCCGATAAAACAATAAAACCTTGGATAACATACCACACCATTTCTACCATAAACCAGGAAATTAAAATATACACAAAACCGCCATATTCACAAAACACCACAAAAATGCAAGCAGCCCCAGTCATGGTCCACCCGGGCATGATTCCCGTGGTGCAGGCCAACACCCTGCAACCGGGATCCACCATCCCGGTCCAAGTGCAAAACGGCACCCTCCAGCCCACAGTCCAGGCCGCCACCCTACCCACCCAGGCATCAACGAAGAAACCCGCGAGGCATATACCCCTAGCGAGATGTCGGGCGCTCTACCTGGGCAGTGCAGTGCCCCTGGACACGTCGCAAGGGCTCGAAGCGATTCAGGGGCCGTGCCGAGAGCGATATCCGTTCGAAGGTGCGTATGACAAGTACACTATAACAAATAATGATGCTGTCAGTGGCTCTTCGCCCT
>LQRL01083668.1:10658-48981 GCA_001703475.1 Hydroides elegans | reverse complement strand
ATTGTTGAAATTTGTCCAGTTGTACCTCGAGTCGTGACAATAAAGGGTGCGTTCAAACTAATCAAACTACCCTTCAAACCACTTAAGGTCGCCCCTTCAACAATACAATAATAAGGGATGGTTTGAATATCCTTTAAACTTGGCTTAAAACCACCATCAAACCAACCTTTAAACTTTCTTCAAACCAAAGACTCATACGGACAATTCCTGTTTAAAACTTGTTTGAAGCAAGTTTGACGGAGGTATAATATAATGAAATTGCTTTTTGTCGTCATGACCTTAAGTGGTTTGAAGCTCGGTTTCAAGTTTAATTTGGTCGATTTGAACTCACCCTATTGCAATGTGTGTCGAGAGCTTTGTCTAATTGAAATGACGTTTATGAAAGCCTGTGTAAATAGCATCGTACACAAATGCCTTGATTCGGTGTACATATGTTCCGTTTTGATTTAACCGGTTAGAAAATCTAACAACATTTTTATGGCTAACGCGTTCGCTTAAGAGCATTTTTTTCGGTTGACAATATGTTATTAGTCCACCGCCGCCGCGTAAGCACGAAGCGGAGTACTATAGTATTCAGTCCTGTCCGTCCGTCACTACAAGAAATAATTGAGCTATTAAAAAAATCTATACTTCTATGAGATTATAACACCAATGAACCATGTCTGTCCTTCTGTCCATGGTCCGTCTGTCTGTCGACACCTTAGGCACTACTTTGTACGGACCAGATCTCGGCTATCCCTCATGGGATTTCGTTTTCCTTTCGCACATGGAAAAAAAAACATATTTTTGAGTTGTGCGTAGGCGTATTATTTTTTGAAAAATATCAACAATAATAATTTTGGCGAATTTCCGAAAAATTGTGACTTGGGGATGTAGCGTTATTATTGATTTTAGTTTGTACGGACGAGTTCTCGGCTATTCCTCGATGGATTTTATTTTCCTTTCGTACATGGAATAACATATATTGAAGCTGTGCGTAGGCGTATTATTTTTGAAAATCTCAAAAATTGTTATTTTGGCGAAATTTCGAAAAATTGTGATTTTGGGACATAGGTACATAGAGAAAGATAACGCGTATATCGTGATGTTGTAAAGACTACTTTGTGCGGACGAGTATGTAAAAAGTTGTGAGAATTACATGAGATAGATGTTGTGAGAAATACGTTATGAAAAAGACGTGGTGAGAAAGACGTTGTAAAAAAGACGTTGTGAGAAAGAAAAAAAACGCTGTGAGAAAGACGCTGTGTGAAAGTCGTTGTGAGAAAGATGTTGTGAGAAAGACGTTCCTTCGACGGATTCTAATTTAATGTCCTATGTTTTTCAATTTTTTACTGCAGTTAAAGTAGCGGAGGATTTAATCAGTTTCACTTATATACTTGTTTCATTTTTCATGCAAACCGATAAGAGTTGCTTTTAACAACGAATACAGGGTTAGATATATTCAATAACTTGTTGATTTTCAGATACGAAAAGTGACAGGTTCGACGAAAGACACCTATTTAGAATACATCCAGCGAAACTTGCCAGAAGGAGTAGCCATGAAAGTCACTACGGTAAGTATCGAAATGATTTTATAACCAGGCTGATTATTCATGTTTATTACATGGTTGCCGCGTAATGCAGGGCAATATCACCCGGTCAATATCACTTTTGTTATTGCCCGGTAATGGCGACCGTGAATATTTCAAAATTTCAACAATATTGTTCATGTAATAAAAGGAATAAAGTCCTCAAGATTCATATCAATATGGTCATTGACCCTCGAGATAGGGAAAAGTAGGGCGCGGGCATTACTATTCCCTTCCCTCGGGTCAATAACCATATTGATATGGACCCTTCGGGTATTATTCCTATTTGATTAGATCTATAGGGCCGGCTTTGCGTTTTGCGTTGATTTCGGAGAGAACAGGATCCATATGCATCGTTCCAACCCTAAAAATTAAACGTAAGTTTAAGATTGAAGTTAAGGAGAGCGGAATAAACGGGTCCAAAGCCAAACGGCTAGGGTATCTTATTGATTGTTGTATACCCAAACCGGGGAATGAGGGATTCTGTGGGATTTCCCTTTGCCTGTCCCTATGTCCATCGGTCCATCCGTCGCACTAAGTTTGTACGCGCAATATCTCCGAAACGACTGACTCGATATCATTCATATTTTTCATTGATGGAGACCCTTTTTGAGAGCTTCTTTGACTCGTACACTATTTGTATCAGGGAATTCTTTTTCATCTTATCAGGGCTCGACAAATGCGAAAATTCACAGTCGCCATTTTGGCGACCGACGTGATTTCACAGTCGCCAAACCAGACTTCACAGTCGCCAGATTTTTTTGTGATAAAACATTAAAAACGACTTTAAAAAAAAACGAGTTTTCACCTTTATTGGTGTGACATTATGACCCTAAATATTTGTCGAAGCTACTTTCTTTTCCCTGTGATATTTCTCCTAATCTTTGAAAATTAAATTATTAACCTCTCGATTATACACGAAACATGAATGAAAAAGATATGTAACAAGTCAGATCAGAAACTAAGATCATGATTTCCAATTAACATGCCAACTATGCTGAATTAAATACAATACCAGCTCTGCGAAAGTTACCAATGACCACTTGGGTGCACCCCTAGTATGCACATCGGAAGTGAAGCTATGGTTTAGGTTAGATGAAATTTTTTAGTGCAAAATTGACAATAAAGTCAAATATCATATCTAAAAATGACAGAAAGAGAAATGCCATGCATGGGTCAAACAAGATGTTTCCCCGTCCTATCATCTTTTGGTCACCATTCATAACAAAAAACAGTATTACATAAAAGAAATAGAGGAAAATTTCACAGTCGCCAATTTGGCGACCGACTTTTTTTCACAGTCGCCAAACCCAAATTCACAGTCGCCATTGGCGACCATTCGGTCGCCAATGTCGAGCCCTGTCTTATGATATTTTGAATGTTTTGATTATTACTTCACTCGAAAAAAACTTCTAGCATCGTCTCCGAGTAGCATTCTAGAAATATACTATCTTTGTATAAATTTATTTGCATTATAGCATAATTATGTTCTAATCATCTTTATTTATTGTTCTAAATCTCATTCTAGCATCGTTTAGATCAGTTTCCGAGAGAGATTCGTTTGTGAAATATACACAATTTTGCATCACTTGTTTTGTATTTCATCATTATGTATATTTTTTCTCTTCTAGCATCGTTTCGAGCAGCTTCCAAAATGACATTCTAGAAAATTATCACAAATTTGTTATTTTATCATTATGCTATATTGAATATTTCTAAATAATAACTTCACTTAAAAAACGCTTTTCTAGCATCGTTTGGAGCAGCTTCCAAAATGACATTCAAGAAAAGTATCACCGAATTGTCATTTTATCACTATGCTATATTGAATGTTTCTAGATTATAACTTCACTTAAAAAAAAACGCTTTTCTGGCATCGTATGGAGCAGCTTTCAAATAACATACTTCAAATCTAAAAAAAATTGCATCACTTTATTTGCATTTCATAATAATTATGTAATATATAATATTTGTTTCTATTCAAGCACCGTATGGAGCAGCTTCCACCTGCCATACTGGAGGCCGTTCAAGAGGCGAGAGAAGAAAGGAAGGCGAAAGAAAGAGAATGGAAGGAGGTCGAAGAAGGAATGAAAGAAGAAGAAAATGAAGACAAACTCCTGAAAGATATGGACGCATTAAAAGAGGGACAGTCAGATACGGCAAAGGATAAATCGACGCCAGTCTGATTATGAGTGTAGTTTGTTTATGAGTGTTATTTGTTTGTAATTTTACGTCTGAATTTAGTTAAATAAGGGGGATATTGTCAATGTGTTCCTAAGATTTATATAGGGTATCGTGTATTTTTCATATATTATGGTTGGACAGTTTTGATAAGGTATGAATATTATTGAGAGAGAATGCAGAATGCTTTGCCTCTATGTGAGGTATTCTCTGGCTTAGGCCGCTTAGCAATGTGTCTGGTCTATGGTCTGGTCTCAAAATTTCACTGTACTCATTCTAACATCATAGCTACATTTAAACATTTTAGTATAAAGTGCGAGCTGATATGACAAAAATAAGTTTATAACTTCTCTCCAGTTTTCTGATTGCCTCAAATATTATGATGCTCATGGAAATCCATCCAAAGAAATTGCGGCGTATCGGATATTTGATATGTCTAAATCATAAGACACTTGTCTATCTATTATAAAATGCAGTTTATTGAAATCACTGAAGTCAATAACAGCTAGACTCTGAAGATAAATTATCCCGATTTTAATGATCGTTCAATTTAACAGCGATATTCGCGTTAGACAGTTCAAATCAATATTATCTGAAACATTAATTTGGGTTTTGAAAAAAGAACACTAAAGTATTTTCTTTGAAAATAAAACATGGAAGATATAAGATAGCCCTAGATATAAGCTATAATATATTTTAAAAGTGTTTTCAACAAAACTTAAGATTATATTCATATATATTGACTTCAACTAACAATGTTTCATATATAATTCTTGCATTTTTTTGTATAATTGTATAGTATTACGATCAATTTATACCGATAGCATATCCACGTTAGACAGTTCAAATTAATATTATCGGAAACATTCATTCTGTCCCTTAAAAAAAATTATTCTTTTGAAAATAAAACATGAGCGATATAAAATAGCGCTAAATAGTAGTCATATACATGTACTTTATCATAGCTAACTTTACAGTTAAAATAATATCTAAAAGCATTTAAACAAAATGGAACTTGAAAAATTTGTCTTGCACCAATTATATAGCATTTGTTTTTTTTAATTCAGTTTAAATTTTGACTTAAAATAGTATCCACACTCACTCGTTAAACTTGATTATACAATAGAATTAGATATGTATATAAATAAAATAAACAAACATATCAGTAACCAATTATTTACTATGTATTGAAAATAAAATACGTATTGCTTTAGTATTATCTATGCATCTTTTACATTTTGTGATAAAATATATTCCAAATCGTATCAATAACCAAATCATTTCTTAAAAACATAAATAAAATACTAAATACATCAGTAGTGGCTATGCACATTGTACATGCAAAATGAAATATATCAAAAGCATATCTATAAATAACCTATTACTTAAATAAAAAAACCTTGATATTACATTAGTTTGCTTCTATGTACATTTTGCATTTAGGATAAAAAAACATTAGAGTAATATCAATATCCAAGGATTATTCCAGACATCATTGGATAAATAAAACCCTACATTCTTTAATTAGGCCACATACTTTTAAATTTCTTTACCGCTAAACGCCCGCATTTGGGGATATAATTAAACGTGAATATATTAGGCTAAATACATTGAAGCTCATGTATTTAGTCAATCATATAAATATAATTGTTAAACCTCGAGGCTTAAAAGTCTTTAAACGTCTTCATCTGTCAATCTCGGAAGTGGTTTAGTCAATAAAATATGATACACACAGCTAAGTAGTCATAAACATCTTTTAATGCATCAAAATAATCATATTACAAGTACATTAATTTATATATTTTAAATTGTATGTGTATATTTCAATGCCCATATTAAAACAAACCGATAATAATGATTTGTCTTAGAATACAGGAAGAACTTAACCTTAAAAACCAAACGAAACAAATTTTTATCAATGTACATATATTTTTATTTAGTCATGTTAATGATAGGTCTTACCGAAACTAAGAATTTGTGAGGCGAAACATTGTAAGATGCACTTATCTAATTAAATTGGGGGACTGAACATTGCACACATGATATTTTATTGATTAAAGTTCCAGAATTCTCTGACAAAACTTTAATCTTTAAAATATGATGTTTAAAATGCTTGATCCATTGAATACTTTTTGTATTTTATCACGCGGTTTTTAGATATTTTACATCTCATTGAGTGTCTATTTAGTTTATGTGTAAATTATTATAAGTAATGGAGAAAAGGATATAGAAAAAAATCATATATAGATAATGGAAATAAGTTGGTTACTACGGATAATTTTTTTGGACTGCCATCAAAAATTGAAATAAGTGGTCTGTGAAAAATATCGGTTATTCTTTTAAAGCCAGTTCGATTTCAAAACACGATCACAGAAGCGCGAACTATAATTATAAGCCTAGCGTGGTTCATTTTAGTGGATCCGATTTTTGACGCTTTTATCGTCAGTTTGTTTCAGTCGATTGATTTCACCGATAAGTCTATCCAACGTCATGCGACCTATTTCTACCACGCTCAAATCCGAGTT
Source organism: Hydroides elegans (assembly GCA_001703475.1). Lineage (NCBI taxonomy): Eukaryota > Metazoa > Annelida > Polychaeta > Sabellida > Serpulidae > Hydroides > Hydroides elegans. Next base: position 42,707 of record LQRL01083668.1, on the reverse strand, counting down.
CGTGAATCCAATATCTTCCTGAAAATGATTCAACATTTGTTGCAAATCTTGCGAATCCGCCCCAAGTTCAGTCAACGTGGACTCAAGAGAGACGTCATCGCTGATCAGGGTCACCGATTTCAGAATATCAATCACGTATGCGTCAATGTTATTGTTTGAATGTGATATACGTTTCCTTGGGCCAGTTTTTGTTTCTTGGTAAGCATAGCAGAATCGCTTCACCAATGGTGTGTATTGCTTTTTGATCTTCGGCGCGCTGCTGTGAAACCACGTTTTCCAATCAAACTTCGCATAACCTACAACTGCTATGTTCGTCATTAATGCATGCTGCAAGCAGGCTTTTATTTCGGGAATTTTCATGATGCTATTACCTTGCGCTAGGAGCTTTTTCTTGACTGTGGACTCATTTTCAAGGATACCTAGATCCATACTTCCAAAGCAGATGCTTTGCCCTTCGCCACGCATGTTTCGTCTGACGCATGCAATTGCGTCCTTGAAACCATTTCCGGCTGTGTAGTTGGTCTGTCCTATATGACCACACATTGATGAAATTGAGGAATACATTATGAATATGTCCAAATCCATGTTCATTGTGAGCAGAAATGTGTTCCAAACACCGGCGACTTTTGGTGTGATAACCTTCTCGAATCTGTCTTTCGTCATCCCTGTTAAAATAGAATCCGATACGACTGCGGCACCGTAAAATAGACCTTTGATTGGGACTTTGATAGCATTCTCGAATCGCTGTATTGCATCGCTCAATTGTTGCATATCGCTAGTATCGGCTTGTAAGTCTACGATACGGCATCTATACTGCTTCTCCAATGCGAATCCCTCTTCCATCTTCTCCTGGTTCGGTTTCGATCTTGATAGAACTCCCACATATTTTGCTCCCTTTGATATAAGGTATTTGACTGTTTCCCAGCTAAGACCTTTCCTACCACCAATCACAAGATACCCCGCATTGCCTTTTATCACTTGTTCTGGTTGCGATGCGACCACTTTAACAGAACTGTCCTTATCTCCACAATTAACAAACATCGCTTTTGATATTTGTATATTCGGACCTGTAACATTACCAAGATCCAACTGTTCGATCTCGCTGCATTCGGTTAGCGCATCATCGAAACGTTGCATCTCATCTTGGAGTTGTTTTCGGTCAACTGTTGATATCCATGCTTTGAATTTCTGAATCCGTTTTCGCAGCTTTTGCGCTGGGAAGAGAGGAACCGCTATTTCTATATGCTTCAGTTGGGCTAAATCGGTATGTGCGGATGTGGTATGGCTTTCCGATATTACAAAGACCTCCTCATTTGTTTGGAAGGTGGGGAGAAGTCCGGTCATATCTCTGGTAACCATCAAAACGTTCGGACAGACCTCGACATCTGTCGTGGCCTGGAGACCCATCAAGGTCGAAAGGCTTTGAATAACATACTTCCATATTGGAGATACGCCATGATTGAAAGAGAGTCTAATGCGTCCACTGTTTGTGATCTTCCTCAAAACGTTCCAACTGTGCATCCAGAAGGATAACGTGGGGAAAGTCGAGGGAAAATCTTCCCAAAGTAGCATATTTTCTTTGGCTATCTCACCTAACAGCGACAAACTGTGTGGTTGGCATATATGATATTTCTGGCCGTCTGGACTAGTTCCGATGCTATTGAAAATTGGTACATGTTTCGCTTTGGCGTCCGCACCATTTCGCAAAAATCTACCTTCGATATATGCCGTGGTAATGCGAAATGAGGAAATTTTCTGAAGTGCAGGCTCGAGAAATACTTGATTTTCGCTTTGATCATAGCTCATCTGAATTTCGTTATTCGTCACTCTTGCCCTCATTTTCCTCCCACTTTCCTTAACTGTAGCTCCTGCCGGAATCATCGTATCATACATCACTCTTCCGTTGTGTACTACTTGTCCATAATATGCGGGCGGATTTGAAATTATTTGATTTACCAGCGCCATTTGCGTTGTGCTGGTACCGTCTATATCGATTAAGTACATCCGCAAGGGCGGTCGTTCTTTTGCAATGGTTCGGCACATCGCAGTAGTTGCTTGTCCTATGATAGCGTCTAGGGCGTGGTTATCTTCAAACCTCTGGTTGTTGATCAGTTGATGCACACCCCTTGTTATCACGTAGATAGCGGGGAAGTCTTTTCGTTCGCAGGCGACTTTTACTAGTTGTAAGAGAGCCATGTTTGTACGTAGAACGAAATCGTTCATTTCCTTACCCGACAACGTGCGGATATCGGGGATATTTTGGTGCAAACCAACAAGGTAAACAATTGAAATACAACTTTTTAATTCATCAGGAATTATTGTTGCGATTACTTGGTCATCGTTTATAATGGAGTCGATTTCTTTTTCAATCAGCTTTTTCTCGTAACACGATGCTATTTCGTGTATAGGGAAAGTACAGGTTTCATCCGTAAGACACAAGACGTCTTTGTTCAAACTCTCCGGCTCTTTCCCTAGTTGCATTTCGTCCTCTCCGATCATTTCACACGCTGGTAAAAAGTAAGATCGATTGATATCAAAGTTGATGTCCCTACCAACTATTCCATATTGGATGTTTGTGCATCTTGCCAATATAACGCCATTTGAACCACAGATCGTAGCGTCCATTTTCATTTGGCATGCGTCTAGTTCCAGGTAAATAAACATCTTCGACTTGAACTTACCATATACACTAACCTGTCCGATTCCGTATGGTATCATCATCTCATCTGGCTTTAAGGATTGTCTGGTGATTGAACTTAATATGCCGACACTCTGCATGACGCTATCGAGAACCGAAGGGTGAATGACTGTTGTCTTGAGGTCAATGTTATTATCTATTTCTAGACCCACGACTGCCGTATTACCGACTGCTGTATTAGAACTTGTACGTATTGTTTTGATGGACTTGAGTTCTGGACCGAACACGTATCCTTGTTCTTCTAAAGTCGTGTAGAGCTCACTTCCTACTACCACCTTATCGTGTCTTGCTTCCAGGTCTTTCACGTCTAGTGTTATCGGTGATCCTTTACATCTTGGAGAGATACTGATCTGTCCAGTAGCATGAAGTATTTCATCATCTACCACGTCAAAATAGAAGAGACTTTCATCGTTTTTATCTTGATGACAGACTATCTGCAACGTTGCCTTACTGCTCTCGGACTTCAAGTTGCACACTTGCTTGAAATTGACGCCTGTTGATATCTGAACTTCATCGTCTGTTTCAACATTGAAAGAACACATTTGTGACAGTGCTGCCATTCCCATCTCAATATAGATGGCGCCAGGTAATGTTATTGTGTCATTAACCTTGTGTCCGTACACGAAATCGGTTGTTTCTGGACTGATGGTACACTTATAATTGATTGAACGTTCGTCGTGTATGTCATCTTTGGTCACGAATGGATGGAGCTTTGGACATAAAGATGCGAGACCCTTTCGCCAAAGCGTTGACATTTCGAGGTTTTTGCACAGGAACTGTTTATCGAACCCATACCTTGGAATGTGAAGGATGTTTCCAGTTCTGCCTGAAGGTTGCTTCATTATTTCAATTTCATGAGTTTTAGCAAGGCTTTGATAAAAACACATATCATCGTTCTCTTTTAAAGAATGTAGAATCAAGGTTCCTTCCGACGCGATTTCTGATATGTCTCTCCTGAGGGCTGGTTTCGGTCCTATTTCTATCACAACATGGGACTTTTCTTTTGACAGCGATTCAACCATAGCATCTGTAAACTTCACACTTTCTCTTATATTCTCTTTCCAGTAACCAACCGTTTGGAGGTTTCCACTTTCTACCGGCTGACCCGTAACAGTCGATATTTGTTTAATGTTTTGTTGACCAGGCTTGAGTTGAAAGGGTTGTAACGCCTTCTCGAACTCGGGTAGTATTGGGTCCATAGACGCACTATGGTAGGCCACTTTAACGGCCAATCTACGAACAAAAGGCTTGGGGTTCAACTCTTCTAAACTGCTTTGTAGCTGTGTAATCTCTTCGGTAGGACCAGACACCGTACATGAATTTGGACTGTTGTAGCAAGCGATGGTTAACCTACCTTCGAATGAGTCGATCAGGTCTTGAACTCTTGCCACTGGTATATTTTTGACAGCCATCATAGATCCTTCTTCGGCCTTGCTCAGAACTCGTCCTCGGTGAAAAATCAAGAACGCAGCGCTTTCGAGACATAGCTGCCCCGAAGCATAAGCGGGTGCGATTTCCCCTACTGAATGACCTACTATGATATCTGGTGTTACACCCTTCGACTTCCAAAGCTCAAACAGGGCAACCTAGCAGGCAAATAAACTTGGCTGACTGTTTTTGGCATCTGATATGTCTACCTGTTCTGCCAGGCACTTCAAAAGGTTGAACTCACCGAATGAACTTAATAGGGCTTGGATCCTGTCAATGAAATATTTGAAAACGGGTTCTGTCCAGTAAAGTCGCATTCCCATCCCTGCCCAATGCGTACCCATCCCACAGAAAACGAATACAACATTTCTCACATCATCGCGGGCTACAGTCGTACCTACCTCTTTTTGGCCACCAACTATGGACTCGAGCTTAGTTTGTAAGTCGCTGACACTTTCCGCGGGTATAGCTAATCTATGTTTATAGCGGGTTCGTCTATGACAACTTGTGTATGAGAGGTCATCAAGTGCTATGTCACTATTCATCTTGATGACCTCTAAGGTATCGGACAATGACTTGAATAGTGATTTCTCGTCTAAACCTGAAAAGAAAATAATTTGTGGAACAGGGGGGTATTCATCATTAACCTTACTTGGGCTTTCGCTATTTTGAGGTGGGTCGAATGATTGAACAATTGTATCACTGTTTACCGTCAATATTAACGGCTTCCCACTCTCTTTCCAGTTCAGCGCTTCCTTCAGCTGGCCAAACAAAACCGAAGGAACAAACGTCTTATGTTTTATCATAAGGAGCATTTTCATCAGTCCACATATACCAGAAGCTGCTTCTAAGTGGCCGACGTTTGTCTTGTGGGATCCCACAGGGCAGGGATCTAGGGCCAGGTCTTTTCTAGCGGCGCCGTAGACTTTTCCAACTGATGCTATTTCTACAGGGTCTCCCGTCTGGGTACCAGTGCCTTTAGAAAATAACATTTAAAGATAAGTTTCACTTTATCAACCCTTTTACATATCACCTTCAACTTTCTAAAGGAGGACATACGAGAGGTTATAGAGACACTACATGAGTACAAGATGACTACATATAGTTTTTTATGAATGCTTAACCCATATCACCATAACATGTCATTATTGTATGACCATGTTTACAATATCAACGTTTCCTTTTAATACATTTTTCTATGTTCATATTTTTGTCCTACAACTCTGAACCGACGCTCTCACTTTGAACCGACTCTAACTCAGCGCCCATAAGAATGTTTTTGTGTGCCAATCCCTTAGGCAATACACGTCATAAGACCACCCTTAGCGTAAAAGAATGTTTAAGAAGTACCTTGGACGTGGCCATATATTTACTTACAATGCATTTCCACGAACTGTATCTGCTCCGGTCTCAACTGCGCACACTCCAATGCTGACGTCATGGCACGTGACTGTATTTCTGCAGAGGGATTGGTCAGTGGGCGCGAGGCCTTGCCGTCCGAATTGGCGCTTGTGGCAATGATGCCGTATATTTTATCGTTATCGCACCGAGCCTGCAAGAATATATATGATAATTTGGTTATACATGTACATTATAGAAATGATAAGCATAATAGATTCATGATATGAAGTTCCGATTGCGGGTTTTGTTCTTATTATCTCATCGATCCTACAATGTAGGGAAATAAAAGTCACTTATTTATACATAAGATTTGATAAGCATAAGAGGTACTCGATATACAAATTAGAAAAAAATATCAAGAATGTGTCATTGAGATATTGATGATAATTTCAATCATTTGGTGAATGTTTCCATTCCGCTGTGCGCCACTTTGGACGTTATCACATACACTTATATCGGCATTTTTCTTTGTCGTGTATTCAGGGTCAGCGTTTTTATCTCATCAGTCAGGAGTACCCAGCGATTTATTCGGTGAAATATCTATTCGGCTGAGAAATATTTCTTGCTGGCATTTTCACAGAATAGAATAAATATGAAATTGTCCTTTTTGTTTTATTTAAAAAATAAGGTCTATAGAATGCAATGATTACACGAAATAAACTCAGTTTTGAAGAAATTAGGACTAAAATATGGGAATATTCTAGTTTTGGTGGACTTTCAGAGGGGCGTGAATCACTCAAGAGTAGCTATTATTGCTGGCAACGTTTTGCTGGCAACATTTTTGGGCTTTCCTGGCTTGCAAACAAGGAATAAAGTTTTTCCTTAAAGGAATAATATTTCACCAATTTAAGCTGCAAATTAATTCTTTTCATAACAAGATAAGCAATATTAGACACACTTCTAAAAATCTCTCGTTGGGTACTCCTGATCAGTGCAAAGTTTGAAGTCAGAATCACTTTCATTTGACGTTGCACCGTCGCAAATGTAAATTTATTACATACCTGTATAAAGAACATATAAGATAATACGTAGAGCGTGATATGTGTTTACGTCTTCACTATAGCCTCGTTTTCGACTTATCGCCCACTTTACGTCAAATTGCGTAAATTCCACTTTACTTCGTAACACGCAATGCAAAGCAATTTCAGTTTATTTTGTGAAACAATGGCCCAGAATCGATCCGTGAACTTATAGTTTATGATCTGCGTCAATATTCCATATTTGGAAAACAAATGTAGTATATAGATCCATAGTTATTACTTACGGATTAATTAGTTACGTAATCAACTACTGGCCCCGTGGCGCAATGGTTAACGTGCTCGCCTTAGGTGCAAGGGGTCCGCGTTCGAGTCTCGCTCGGAGCATTATTTTTTTTTCAAAGATTTTTAAAATGAAATATCGAATAAAGAATTGGGTAATCTTTACTTGCATTGATATTTTATATAGATTTTTAATAAGAATTTCTAAATATCAAGTTTAAAACAATGTTTACCTTGGCGCCTTAGATTTGACAACCACGTAAATGTACCGCTCAAACACATATTCAATACTCAAATAAACCCCTTTAATGGATAAATCTTGCAGTTTTTGTCAAAAAATAAGTTAAATAATGATTCAGATTTACTAAATATTAAGTTTTAAACAATGTATGAAGAAAGACAAAACACTTTTTCGCTATACCTTCACTTGGATTCGAACCCGGGATCAATGGATCCTAGCAAATCAGTCAACTACATGCGTTTCAAATGAGCTCAATAAGGACATTTCCATTGTAAAATACTAAAAAATTATGAATAAATCTTTAAATATAGAATAATCTTGTCATGTTTCAAATTTAAGATGTTTTTATTCAAAAATTAATGAGTTATTAATGAACAAATATTGTAAACAAACGTTGTTAAGTGCGAATGATGATGGTTGTCCGACGCTCTAACCGACTGAGCTAACGTGGGTAGCTAGTTTTGAGTCGGGAATTCAATGTATTTAAATATATTAGCCTTCATAGACGATATGTAATAAAAGGAACACGCCACTCGATAATATATTGAAGGGAATTATAACACTCTGTCAGTCAAATCTGACCTCACCCTTCGGGTTCGGTCAGATTTGGCTGACAGAGTGTTATAATTCCCTTCAATATATAATCTCGTGTCGTATTCCCATTTTATAACATACCTGTATAAAGAACATATAAGATAAAACATAGAGTGTGATAATTACTAACGTCTTCACTATAGCCTCGTTTTCGACTTATCGTCCACTTAACGTCAAATTGCGTCAATTTTTTCGTGTTGAGTAGTTAGTAAAATAAAGCATTTTTGAGTGTATTTTATCAAAGAATGGCACCATTTGGATGTATGCATTTATGTTTGAGCATCTGCAACGCCAATCTCTATTTGCATTTTTAAAGATCGATAAATCGATTGTTATAATTATGTTAATAAGAAATGCAAGTTGCATGAGCACACCGTGGCCCAATGATGTAGGCGTTAGCTTGCGGTGCCAGGGGTCCCGCGTTCTAGCCTCGTCTGGGTTTGATTTTTTTCCTCTACAATTTTTGTATGAAATATCAAATAAATAATGATGTATTTATAACATACATTACTAATTGCTATCGCTTGTGAATAAAATTGACTGATTATCAAGTGTAAAACAATGTCTACTGTTCCGCCTTGACAACTTGACAACCACACAAAAATGTCGCAAAACACTTATTTATTCGTCAAAAGTAAGGACTTTGATGGTAAATCTTGTAGTCATTATCAAAATATATCATCAGTTGTAATTTAAAGGCTGTATGATGACAGAAACATTTTTTTTTCACAAACACCTTTACTTGGTTTCGAACCTGGGCACCCGTTGCATCTCTAAATTTCGAGGAAATTAGCCAACTACATGTGTTGCAAATCGAGCTCAATGATTACATTTCTATTATGATATTAGTAAAATTATGAATAAATCATACACAATATAGAATAATCTTGTCATCTTTCAAATTTAAGATGTTTTGTCCAAAAATAAATGAGTTATTAATGATCAAAAAATGTAAACAAACGTTGTTAAGTGCGAATGACGCAAAAAAAAAAACTTGGTTGTCCAACGATCTTACCGACTGAGCAAACGTGGCCAGCTGCTTTGGAAAAGCGAAATTAATGTATTTAAATAGATTATTCTTTATGGAAGGTATGTAATAAAGCAAACACGCCACTCGATTATATATTGCAGGGAATTATAACACTCTGTCAGCCAAATCTGAACTCACCCTTCGGGTTCGGTCAGATTTGGCTGACAGAGTGTTATAATTCCCTTCAATATATAACCTCGTGACGTATTCCCATTGTATGTGTTCAGCTATGATCGTTTATGCGTTAGAAATGAGCGTTGAGGAGTAGGTGTTTATATGTATGTTGATCGTTTATGCGTTTGCCGTACGTGAGAGGTTAAAAACGCAGGCGACTGTTATTATATGTTTAAAAAATCTATGATCACTTACCCATATACACAGCGGTATTGGATCCTCTTATACTCTCTAATTTTATCCCTCCATCCTCAAGCGCCCGATAGCTCACTTCAAGAGCAAGTCTTTGTTGTGGATCAAGATTTTATGCTTCGATTTTGTTGATGCCGAATAATTTGTGGTCGAAACCCCATACGCTAAATAAATTAGATAAAGACAATGTTTAATGTGTTATATAATAGCAAATAAACAAACACAATTAGTAGCCTATATTTCAGTAATGTTAAGACATACATATAGTCTTGGTTCTACATGTATATGCACAAGTCCTTAGCCTTTTTGGCAGGAAACTGTAGTTAAAGGTTTTTTTTTAGAAATGCTTTTCAAAGTTTGGCTCATATATGTATTCAACATCTTTTTTTTATAAACTGTAGAATCGATTGTAAGAATGAAGATTCTAGGAGACCTCTTTCATAATCAAGTAAACAGAAACATGCTCTCCAAACAAGAGACATCCCACTCGGCAAGACGTCCACAGACGTTTAGAGGACGCCATTATTGGGCCCGTATGAAAGTTTTCCGGACGTCGTAATTCGTCGCAGACGTAGAAAAGACGCATCGACGTCGCGTCCGAATTCGGACGTAGAAATTAAGGACCTCCGAAAAACTTTCATACGGGCCAAAAGTAGAGCACGTGACGTCCGAATGCGACGTACTATGGGCGACCCTTACCAAGTGGGATCGTTTCGAGTTGGTCATTTAAACGTTGTGATGTCGATACGACAGTTTCGGTTTGTTAAATGATGATAAATAAGAGTCTACACTTTTAAACATTATATAGAAACGTTTTTACGTGTTTTTATTGCCTACGCTTTTGAACATTATATAGAAACGTTTTTTACTTGTTTTATTACATTCTAAGTAAACCTAGAAACGTTTAGAAAACGGACGTTTCTTTCAAGGAGGATATATTCAAGAATTATGTTTCACTGTTTATTTGGAACACACGTGGTAAACTTATGTTGTAAAATATATTATTACATAAATTACATTAAAATTTATTCAAGACCTTTAGACAAGTTATAAATATCAGCAATTTGCAGGAGTACCCAGCGATTTATTCGGTGAAATAACAGTTTTTCATTCTGCTGGGATGTCTTCCTTGCTGGCATTATCACAGAATAGAATAAATATTAAAATTTTTCTTTTTTGTTTTATATCAAGAAATAAGGTCCCTAAAATGCAATTATTACATGGAATTAACTCAGTTTTGAGTAAATTAGAACTAAACCATGTGAATATACTATTTTTGTGAAATTTTAGATGTGCATGAAGCATTGAAGGATATCATTTTTTGCTGGCTGCGTTTTGCTGCCAACGATTTGTGGGCTTTCCTGGCTGGCAAACAACGAATAAAGTTTTCACTTAAATTAATAATATTTCTCCACTTCAAGCGGCAAATGAATTCGTTTCATGACAAAATACGTCATAGTATACACACTTCTCGAAATCTTTTGTTGGGTACTCCTGAATTTGCACTTAACTTGTAGTTTCGAGATAGTGTGTGATACTTTTAGTGCATTTAAATTCTGAGTAAGGTGGTAAGGCTCTTATGATGAAATATATTTATATTACATATAGCCTTCATTACCAGGACCACACCAATTCATTTCTATAGCATTGCATATAATTTGCTATAATATATATGTATGGATATATCATCATAAACATCATAACTATTTTAAAAGCTGCGATTCAGTAGTTTTTGATTTAGGGTCTAGCCACACTGGAAGCTTTTCTTAACCTTTTTTCCCTAACATAAACCTTTCGAGGTGTATCACATAGCAAATCATGTGTATGTCATTGTACTTATTTCCTTATTTCGCTAAAGAATATGTTAAAAGCACGGGTTGTTCTGGTGATAAAACACAAAAACCTTTTGCGCGTAGCTAGGTCCTAAACTTTGATTTGTAGTCAGTGGCATGTGAATTCGCATGTATTTGAAACAAAGGTGTTCGTTTTGTAAGACTGAATATTGTACATGTATATGACTATGAATCAGATGACACAGCTTCATCTTTCAACTGAGCACTTATATTTGTCAACTTGAAAGCTATGCATTTTTCTTGACATTTTCTTTTTAGGGCTTGTCCAAACGGGAAGCTTTTTGGAACGTTTTAACCCAGCAAACCATTTCTTTTTTCAATGCATTCCTTAAGGGAAACTGAAAAAGTGTGTGACTTTCCCTCTTACGAATGCATAGAAAATAAAGTTGCAATTCTCGCATTACTAAACCCCTACTCCGTTAACTCAACGGTGTTTATTCAAATCATTATGTTAATGACATTTTGCATGAAATGCGTATCGTCATTACGTGCTTACCACTCGGCAAGACGTCCACGGACGCTGAGCGGACGCCCTACTTTGGGCCCGTATGAAAGTTTTCCGGACGTCCTTACTCGTCGCGGACGTAGAAAAGACGTATTATCGTCGTCGCGTCCGAATTGGACGTACCAATTACGTTCTACGGACGCCGGGAGACGTAAAAGGACGTCCGGAAAACTTTCATACGGGCCCACAGTAGGTCGTCCTATCAACGTCACGTCCGAATGCGATATACTATGGACGACCCTTGCCGAATGGTCCGGTTTACAGAAAAATAATACCCAACTCATACACACTCACTGCATATGCTCTATGTTATGAATCACGGTGATTAGCAAAGTGGAGCTTTTTATCCCATTTTGATTCGATGGTATCGGCAGTTATAAAGTCATTAAAACATCAATGAAATAATTGTAAATAATTTACAGAAGTATTATTTTTTGGTGGGTTGACCAAATAATTTTGGTGAGTTAACCAAAGGAATTCGGCGAGTTGACCAAATCAATTTGGGCGAGTTTTTTTTTGGCGAGTTGACCAGCACCCGTTTTAAAAAAAACATTTAAGACATTACTTTATAAAACAGTTCGTTGGGCACACATGTCAGGTTAACGACATTATCCAATAATGTTCTGGATCATTCACAACACTATGGCGTGTTTTCTCTTACTACTTTCACATAAAACGAAAGTAGTGGGTGAACGTTTTTATCCGGCATATAGAATAACTCATTGATAACGTAGTCTATTGGCAAGTCATGAACTAGGTTTGGCAAAAAGAAAGCTGCACCTTCATGTTTTTGTTCTGGTAAACATATCTTAAATAGGTATTTCAATGAGATAATTTCTATTTGTTTTGATTATAGATATGCCAAGAATAGCCATATATGGATAGCTTTTTATAGGCCCATTATATATTGAGCGTATATTACATATCATATCGCAATGCATCCATAGTTATTACTTGTATATTTTATTTCATATACCCACACATATCATAAAACCCATTTATCCACGAGCATTTATCCATAAAATATGCAGTTTTCTCATGTCTATAGGCATGCATTATAGAAGATCCAACTCGGAAAGCAGTCCGTGGACATCGCGAGGACGCTTTACCTGGGCCCATATGGACGTTTTCCCGACGTTCTTTCTCGAAACAGAAAACACAGTGAACTAGCGCAGCGTCCGAGACAGACGTAAGAATGACGAATAATTTTCATCGACACGATACCTTTTTCGAAAAGTTGTTTAATCTCATACTAACAATATGACAGTTCGGAACAAAACAAAATAATGGTTTTTTAAATATTGAATTCATGCAAAAAAATATGTTATTTGTTTTCAATCCAGCTAGGCAGAATGTGAATACATAGAATTCTACCATGACTATTCAATTGAAAGATCAACGAAATCCATCAAATAAGAACTAAGATATCTAAAAAAATCGACGAATTTTCTTTTTTTATCCAATTAGTAAGAATCAATATATATTCTTTTTTTTCTTTTTGCCAAAGGACAACTTAATCCATCAACGAAATGATCTCATCCTTCCAAAATAGGATCAATAATCACACTATGATCGGAAAATTTATATTTGAGAATGTTGCCTAAACGCAACTCTCCTTTACGGTATGTTTTATTCGTATGTCAAACAAAAATGAAATCTGTCGAGTAATAGCTTAGACGTCATCAGAAAATTGGCATTTTAAAAAAACGCCAAAAATTCAAATTTTTGAGAAAATCCGAAAATGACCCGTCTATAAACACATCACTAATTAGGTTTTTCTCATGAGTCAAAAGAAAACATGAACTCCATAGCGGGATAGCCGAGTTATCTTCCGTACAAACCCCACCGAAATCACGCTAAAAATCAGATGAAATCCTAAAGTTTGCTTTTGTTTCGAAAATTCGACAATACCAGTTTATGAGTAAATTCGATATAGCCCATTCAACACAACTCTAATTTAAGAAAAATGAAATCAATCGAGGGATAGGCGAGCTATCTTCCGCAAAAAGTAGCGTACAAAGTAGTGTCCAAGGGCGTCGACAGAGGGGAGAGATGGACAGATGGATATAGCTCATTTGTCTTACAATCACATTGAGTGTATAATAAAAATTGATAAGGTTTTGATAGTTCAATTATATTTTTTTATAAACGTACGGACAGGATTGAATACGGTACTTATAGCTTGGTTGGCATTAAAACGCATAGACATTCTACAACTTATATATGACATTTATAAGCAAAACAAACCAATATAAATCAAGGTTTTTCGCATATATTTAGGCTTGAGATTTGGTGGTGACATTTCATAGGAGGCTTTTCTATAAACACAAATAAAGATAATCTTTTTTTTTCATGAGAGTACAGATAAACTAACCGCAAGCATGACTCACATTTTTGCTACAAAAAACGGAACAATAGCTGTTACATTTACTGAACAAGTTGAAAAAATAAGGTCAGCATGCCCGTATATCCGGATCGTTAAAGGTTCATTCCTTCAATTCACCGAATACACCTCATGAGCTGTTTCCTCACAAAATGTGTTCCTTATCAAATCGTAGCTGCTTCTTAATTTTTTGAGAAAATAATTTTAAGCCTGGAGATTTCCGGATCACACGATTATTTTTGTAACATGACACATGTGGTTACAAGTAGTGAAAATAGTTTATATTTTTTGTTATTCATTCGAATCGATAGAAATAATAAATTTTCAGTTGTTATTCAGTTGGTATAGGAAAAAGTGAAAACCCTTCCGCAAAACTGTTATATGCAAAAAGGATCATTCTGTTTTGGTTTGTATTGGCAAAATAGTTTAAAAAAAACTTATTTTACAACCTTTGTAGAAAAATATCGTGGAATGCCCTTATAATAATGCAAACAATTGAATTGAGCTAGGGTTGTTTGTATCACGGTAATAACATTTATACATAGTTAGACCTCCTAACCATTAAATGCACCACCCTAAAACGCGACCAGTTTTTGAACCACTTTTTATTCTTCTTAGAAATAGCACAACAAGTATATGTATTAACACCAAAACATAAATTATGGCCATGTTTTATCAAAAATGGTCATAATCAATATTTTTGTGTAAACAAATATACTTGTTGTACTATTTCTATGAAGAATAAAAAGTGGTTCAAAAACTGGTCGCGTTTTGAGGGTGGTGCATTTAATGGTTGGGAGTTCTACATACCTGAGGGGATCTACCACTTTTTGATATTGATAATTTACTTTCGAAAATTCTAGAAAGAAAGAAGAAAGAAAGAATTGAATTGAGGATATTTATATGAAAATTAATTTCTGTAAAAATATTTTTAAAAATTGTAAACAATTTATTTGATAAACAATATACAGTTTGTATTAATAAATAATAAACTGCATTTAGGTAAGTAAACATTTGTGGTTAATCTAGTGCCATGATTGGGGTTTCTTGTGGCATAAGCCTTAAGTATACAAGAACATAGGGCTTCTCCTTCGAAAAAAAATCGGAGACATCTCTAATATGAAAACTCCCTAAGGCCGCGTTCACGCAAACGAAAAAGCTCGGGAAAAGCACGAAACCCGATATTTTCGAGTGCCACATTTGTATGAAAACAAAGGAATTTATCCCCTCGGTTCATGCAAAAATATAGGATAACAAATTTTGTTTTATGAATTTTGTGAACGTGCCTTTAAGGTGTGTTCACCCGAAATAAAAGCGCAAAAAAATTATACGCTTTTCGGGTATGGATAAACAGAAGGGATAAACTACTACGACTTAACACTTTTAAGGCTTTGACTTTAACAAATTCTTTAAATAGCATAACTTGTGTTTCGAGTTTTTTCGGAGCGGATGAACGCGCCCTTAGCGTTCTTAAATGAATATCTAAGTGTATCAAGTTGTTTCCAACGCGATTAGTGTCGTAAGTGCCACGTCACTTTCGGGCGTTATCCGTTCGCGTCGGGCCTATATGGACGATTTCCGGACGTCTCGGTATCGGTTGAACATCGTTCTCGCGTCCGACTCGTTCACCGCGATTCAGTGACGCTGTTCGTACAACCGCGACGAAATAGACCAGTCGGACAGCGTTAATATTTGCTCAAACGTGTACGTTCGACGTTAATTCAACGTCTTGGCAAATGAGTTTGATGCTCAATTATTCATATTTTTAAAATTGATCGTCGTGTTTTTTTACTTTGACTAAGTGTCGATGGATAATCTAAAACTCTGTTCAGAATTAATCTTTAACCCTTTAAATAAAGCCCGAAATATATTTTAAACTGGAAAAAAATACATAAATAGTTCTTTAATATTGATAAGATTTATCGCAAATTAGCGTATTGTTATGTTTTCATGACATGTGAAAATTGTTCGATTTGCAAATAAGAGACGTTTTCTAAATATCTGATATTTTCATAGAAACAAAACATTTTAAAAAGGCAGGAATCTATTTTGAAAATAAATTGCAAACCGTTAATATGTAACTGTAATCAATTTATATATTGCGATAATTGCAATCGCATGCATTAAATCTGGACTCAATATTGTGTATCCGAATTATTTCTTATCCATTGCTTACACATCTGATATATTATTGTTCATTTACGGCAACAAATATTGCGATTCCTTTCCGCGGCACATTCGTTCCGTTTCCTTATTGCGTAGGAACAAAACCGCACTATAGATACTATTAGAATTTCAATATACATGCCAAAATCATATAGAATTCTATTGCCCTAAAACGAAAGAGAAAGTCTATATCTACCTTAGCTAAATCTACATTCACGCAAATGAACAGTTCGTAAAAAGGACACTTTTGCATGAACAGAAGGGATGAATTGCTATGTTTGTATACAAATGTGGCTTTCGAACTTTCGTGTTTTCTTGGTTATTTATTTATGAGCTTTTTTATTTTCTCGAACGCGGCCCAAGTGAGTATAGAATCTATGCACTGTCTGGCTTTCTGGTGAGTAATACAACAGCGAAAATAAACCATAAACCATACATACACTTAAATCGTATTAAAAATGGGCAACCAAATTCAATATAAATTATTTTGAAATAAGTGAATGACTCTATTTTGATAGTGACAAATTATAAGATGACAAGATCCTGTTTATAAGTCAACAACTTTTCGAAAAAGTCCCAATCAATACCTATTCGAAAAGCAGTGGTATATCCAGAAAGACGATCGATTCACCAATAAAAGACTCAGCTTGTTCCAGACACCTAGTGGCTTATCTTGTTGTTCATTGTTGTTTAAAAAAAGGACACGAGTATGCAAAACATAGTTTAACAATTTCGGAATTAAAAATGTTAACTAATTACTTACAAAGGTGCATCGAAAAAAACGTTTCTTTCTAATATACAATTAAAGACAATTAATGATGTAGGATAACGACGAAATTATTCACACGTTCGCACGCTCAGTGATAATATATAGGTAGGATTAATTATTTTTAGGATGAATCATCATTCATTTTCAAAGACTCCTTCATTGTCAACGGAGCATCGACAATTAAAAAATCGTCAATTATGCATGTCAGACTAGAGAAGAAAAAAAAACAATATCACATATAGCTCACACTCAAATTCAATTGTGCACACTCGCTCAAATCTCCCCAAGTTCAGTGGATATAAATTTTCCCTAGCTAATCATGTACATGCTCGCACGATGTCGAGTTATAAACGGATGTTACGGTATACAGATTCAACCTTAGCAGTTCCTGATAATCTAGATTGTTATATATTTTTGAATACAAATAGTCTAATGATTTAATAACACCACACAACCTGTGTGTACAAACCCAGTAAAAGCAAACGTAAGACTATTTGTCGGAAAACGTTTATGCTGTGATGAAACGTGTATATACTTTCTTTTGGCCTTATAAAAAGTTGCTGATCAGAGTAGAATTGCATAACAGTGGTACTCGATTTAGAAGCTGGTTATAATCGCATGATTTTATTTCGGATAACTTATATATTTTTTTGAATAATTGTGTTATAACCACGGATTTCATCTTCAAATATACATATATTAAGGTATAACAAGTATTTAAAAGCATTTCATAAAGTTCAATGCCAGAAATTATTTTCAAATCTGCGAAAATCGGATGAATAAAAACGTATAATCATATTTCTTTTATCCAGAACCATGAATGAAGAAAATGCTGTGGCTATCGTTGGAATGGGCTGCAGGTAAATACTTTTTTCGTTTTTTTTTGTAGTTCAATATGTTTAAGGAAAATTAACATAAAAACACAGACTAGAAAAGCTATTTTTCTATTGACTTAGTCATGGATTTTTTTCAGATGATGTATGATTATACTTATTCGTAGTGTCTTAGACGAATCTCAGACATCCAATTTATTTTTGTTTCCTCAAATTAAATCAAATCAATTAAATAAGACTAAGATCCCCGTTACGAAATCCAAATTCATAATACTCAATAAAACAATAAAAACCATTTGTATCTATCACAGATTCCCAGGAGCAAATTCACCCGAAGAATTATGGCGCGTGTTAGTCAACAGCGAAAACCACGTCAAAGAAGTTCCGCCTGATCGTTGGAATACGACGAGTTTTCATAGCAGCGATCGCACAGCCCCCGGAAAGACATATGCGAAGCATGCCGGGCTCATCGACGAGTGAGTAATTAATTTTCTGGCGTTCGATCCGTACAACTTTTGGTGAAGTAACTCACTCGGCAAAGGTTGTCCATAGCACGTCGCATTCGGACGTGACGTTGAGAGGACGACCTACTTTGGGCCCCTATGAAAGTTTTCCAGGCGTCCTTTTACGTTCCGGAGTCCGTAGAACGAAATTCGTACGTCCGAATCAGACGCGACGTCGATGCAACGTCTTTTCTACGTCCGCCACGAGTAAGGACGTCCGGAAAACTTTCATATGGACCCAAAGTTAACGGACTAGGGGTTTAGTAAGGGCCTGTTCACACTGGAAGCGACACGCGACAATATACTTATATGTTATTTATAAAACTGGCGACAGAGAATCGCAAATTTTATAAAGAACATATAAGTATATTGTCGCGTGTCGCTTCCAGTGTGAACAAACCCTAACGCGAGAATCGCAACTTTATTTTCTATACATTCGTAAGAGGGAAAGTCACACACTTTTTCAGTTTCCCTTAAGGAATGCATTGAAAAAAGAAACGGTTTGCTGGGTTAAACCTTCCAAAAAGCTTCCCGTTAATTCCATATAATAATTGCATTTAAGGGACCTTTTTTCTTGGTATAAAACAAAAAGGAAATTTTAATATGTATTCTATTCTGTGAAAATGCCTGCAAGGAAGATATCCAGGCAGAATAGATATTTCACCAAATAAATCGCTTGGTGCTCCTGCAAATTGCTGATATTTATAACTTATTTAAAGGATTTGAATAAATTTTAATGTAATTAATGTAATAATATATTTTACAACATAAGTTCATTACCTGTGTTCCAAATAAACAGTGAAACATGATTCTTGAATATATCCTCATTGAAAGAAATTTCGTTTTTTAAACGTTTTATATGTTTACTTAGAAGGTAATAAAAACACGTAAAAACGTGTCTATATAATGTTTTTTTAAAAGTGTAGACTCTAATGTATCACCATTTTACAAACCGAAACTGTCGTATCGACATCACAACGTTTAAATGACAAATTCGAAACGATCCCACTCGGCAAGGGTCGTCCATAGTACGTCGCGTTCGGACGTCACGTGCTCTACTTTGGGCCCGTATGAAAGTTTTTCGGACGTCCTTTTACGTTCCGGCGTCTGCAGAACTTAATTCCTACGTCCGATTCGGACGCGACGTCGATGCAACGCCTTTTTCTACGTCCGCGACGAATAACGACGTTCGGAAAACTTTCATACGGGCCCAATAATGGCGTCCTCTAAACGTCTGTGGACGTCTTGCCGAGTTGAATGTCTCTTGTTTGGAGGGCATGTTTCTGTTTACTTGATTGTAAAAGAGGTCTCCTAGAATCTTCATTCTTACAATCGATTCTACAGTATATAAAAAAGATGGGCCAAACTTTGAAAAGCGCTTCTAAAAAAAACTTTAACTACAGTTTCCTGCCAAAAAGTCTAAGGACTTGTGCATATACATGTAGAACCAAGACTATATGTATGTCTTAACATTACTGAAAAATATGTTACTAACGGTGATTGTTTATGCGTTATTATATAACACATTAAACATAGTCTTTATCTAATTTATTTAGCGTTTGGGGTTTCGACCACAAATTATTCGGCATCAACAAAATCGAAGCCGAAAATCTTGATCCACAACAAAGACTTGCTCTTGAAGTGAGCTATCGGGCGCTCGAGGATGGTGGAATCACATTAGATAGTATCAGAGGCACGAATGCCTCTGTTTATATGGGTAAGTGATACTTAATTTATATATTCATTTACAGTCGTTTTCTAACCGTTCATGGCAAACGCATAAACGATCAACGTATATATAAACACCAGCCCGTCAACGCTTATTTCGAAACGCATAAACGAATATGGCTAAACACATAAACACAAAAGCAAAGGTTTTAAGGAGAATAAGAGAATGGAAGCGCGCAACACTGTACATTTATCAAAATATCATACAAATATATACTCAGTAAAAAAAAACGAAAGGACGCTAAACGACTTAAGGCTAAAGTAAAAGTTACAACGAATTGCTCTTATTGAACTCATATTTTGATTTAATTACCATTGTTTTTTTCCAGGTCACATGACGGATGATTATCCGATTCTCGCCAATGTTGACGAAAAATGCATTAACAACTACTCTTCAACAGGTAAATATCATAACATTGATTATTTATACTCATATATTTTCTAAAGAGATACACTAGATATTAAATTCTGCGTACATGTTCTTCGGGGCACGGTTTGCTTAATACTTGTGATAACTCTTACAAATAGATTTCAAGAATCATTTCAATGATATTCTGTTTTATCTTTTTGATTGTTCGGTTTTTAGGAACAGCTGGTTGCATCCTCTCCAACAGATTGTCCTACTATTATAACGTAAATGGACCTTCCATAACAATCGAAACGGCGTGTTCATCCAGCTCTGTATGCGTACATTTGGGATCGAAAAGCATCTTGACAGGTATTATTACTGGACTTTGGTTATGAGTCTACTCTAGGACTTAAGAATGTACTTAATCGTACATTTGGAATCGAAAAGCCTCTTGACAGGTATTATTACTGGATTTTGGTTATGGGTGTACTCTAGGACTTAAGAATGTACTTAATCGTACATTTGGAATCGAAAAGCATCTTAACAGGTATTATTACTGGACTTTGGTTATGGGTGTACTCTAGGACTTAAGAATGTACTTAATCGTACATTTGGGATCGAAAAGCATCTTGACAGGTATTATTACTGGACTTATGGGTCTACTCTAGGACTTAAGGAAAAATCGGTGCGCCCCCGTTCGCTCTTATATAATTTACTAAAATATTTGATTGCAGCACCCATTCTCCCCTCCGTTTATTTCATGTGGCCTTTATCGGTGCCCCGGTTCAAAATGTTTCTTGATTCGCACCTGTGGACTTTTATTTATGAACGCTAGACAGGCTAATAGACCATACAATTGTATTTACATCAGGCAATATCAGATCAAACGGGTTGCGCTTTGTAACTAATTTGTCTTGTAGACGTGCTTATCAGTTATTGAGTCACCCCCAACCAGTTTTTGGGTCACTAACAATTTGTCACAGAAACAGCATTTATAAACATTTTTTAGAAACATAAAACAATTAACACTTCAGTATGTTCATCTTTTCTGTTATTACGTAAAAAAAGTATATTTCATGATTTTTTCCTATTGAAAATAGCGAGTGACCCAAAAACTGATCATGACTCAAAATCTGATTTCCACTTCTATATTTGATATTTCATTAACTTCATTAAGATATTACAGCGTTAACATATTGATGCATGTGTTGTCAAAAATGTATTATTAAACAAATGGATTCACTCGTTCACTATTATTATCAACACAATGAATTTGATTTTCTTTTCATTATTTAGGTGAGAGCGATATTGCAATCTGTGGTGGTGTTGGCTGTATCCTTTCCCCAACGCCCTTCATCATTCTAAGCAAGACGCAAATGTCATCAGAGAAAGGGCAGTGTCAATCGTTTACGGAAAACGCAGATGGATATGTGAGGAGTGAGGGATGCGGTGTGGTCATCCTAAAAAACTTGCAAAAGGTTATCTATTAGCATTTGCGACGGTGCAACGTTAAATGAAAGTGATTCTTACTTCAGACTTTGCACTGACGATAAAAACGCTGATCCGATATACACGACAGAGAAATATGCCAATATAAGTATACACCGTACGTGATAACGTTCAAAGTGGCGCACTCGCGACGTCTAAAATATTAATCGAGTGATTAAAATTAAATATTTCAATGACACATTCTTGGTTATTTTTTCTAATTTGCATATCGAGTACCTCTTAAGCTTATCAATTTTTATGTATAATTTATTGAAAACAATTCCCTACTTAGTAGGATCGATGAGATGATAAGATTTACACTATCAACTACAGCCGCAATCGGAACTTTATATCATGATGCTATTATGCTTAACAATTCAATAATGTACATGTCTAACCAAATTATAATATATCAACTAATTCTTGCAGGCTCGGCTTGATAACGACAAGATCTATGGCATCATTGCCACGAGCGTCAATTCGGACGGAAAGGCCTCGCGTCCGCTGACCAATCCTTCCGCGGAAATACAGTCACGTGCCATGACGTCAGCATTAGCGCGTGCGCATTTGAAGCCGGAGCAGATACAGTTCGTCGAAATGCATTGTACGTAAATAAAAAAAAGGAAGAATAACACAAATATATGACAACTAAGAATTTGTGTCGGTTCGGAATCGAAGTTTCGTCTCAAACAAAATATGAACATTTAAAATATGTTTAAAAGAATAAAACCGCGATATTTTCATATCTAAAAGATAAATTTGTAGTTTAAAATCGTAAACATTGTTTTATATAACATATTGTATTTTGATACATTGTATTCTCGTTACTTGTTAAACAGTACAGATTAAGTCCAATATCCTCAAAAGATCAATTATGCTGACATCATCAGGAGCAAACCGTATTAACCGTTCACGTGCACAATGTTTTCGAATGATTATAATGGTGTTGCTGAATATTTCCATGGTCAAAGATTCTATACATCTGCCATTATCATTCCTTGTAAAAATCCTATTGTTTTTATGTAGTCATTTGGTACTTTAGCCGTACCTCTGGTTCTATAAAATCATGTATGCCATTTTACATTAATTTGGAAACGATTACGAGACAACCATTTATTTATGATTGTTTTATTGTTTTTAGGCACCGGTACCCAGACAGGAGATCCTGTAGAAATAGCATCAGTTGGAAAAGTCTATGGAGCCAGCAGGAAACGATTGAACCTAGATCCCTGCCCTGTGGGATCCCATAAAACGAATGTCGGCCACCTAGAAGCAGCATCGGGTGTATGTGGACTGATGAAAATGCTCCTGATGATGAAGCATAAGACTTTTGTTCCTTCGGTTTTGTTTGGCAAGCTTAAGGAATCGCTGAACTGGCAGGAGAACCATGTGTCTGTTTTGTGCGAAACTCAAGAGTGGGAAGCCGTCAATATTGATGGTAAACAATGCCGAATAGGTGCAGTAAATGCGTTTGGTTATGGGGGAACCAATACACATACTATTGTTCAATCTTTCGATCCACCGCAAAATAGCGAAAGCCCAAGTAAGGTTGTTGATGAAAATTGCCCTGTTCCTCAAATTGTTTTCTTTTCAGGTGTTGACGAGAAATCACTATTCAAGTCATTGTCCGATACCTTAGAGGTTATCAAGACGAACGATGACACATCATTGGATGATCTTTCATACACAAGTTGCCATAGAAGAACCCATTACAAACATAGATTAGCGATACCCGCGGAAAGTGTAAGCGATTTACAAAATAAGCTAAAGTCGATAGTCAGTGGCCAAAAAGAGGTAGGTACGACTGTAGCCCGCGTCGATGTGAAAAATGTTGTTTTCGTTTTCTGTGGCATGGGTACGCATTGGGCAGGGATGGGTATGCGACTTTACCGGACAGAACCCATTTTCAAATATTTCATTGATAGGATCCAAACCCTATTCAGCTCATTTGGTGAGTTCAACCTTTTGAAATGCATGGAAGAGCAAGTAGACATATCAGATGCCACAAACAGCCAGCCAAGTTTATTTGCCTGTCAGGTTGCCCTGTTTGAGCTATGGAAGTCGAAGGGTGTGAAACCAGATATCATAGTAGGTCATTCAGTTGGTGAAATTGCGGCCGCATATGCTTCTGGTCAGTTGTGTCTTGAAAGCGCTGCGTTCTTGATTTTTCACAGAGGTCGAGTTCTGAGCAAGGCAGAAGAGGGATCTATGATGGCTGTCAAAAATATACCCGTTTCAAGAGTTCAAGACCTGATTGATTCACTCGAAGGTAAGTTGACCATCGCTTGCTACAACAGTCCAAATTCGTGTACGGTGTCTGGTCCTACTGATGAAATTACACAGCTACAAAGCAGTTTAGAACTGTTGAACCCCAAACCTTTTGTTCGTAGGTTGGCTGTCAAAGTGGCCTATCATAGTGCGTCTATGGACCCAATACTACCCGAGTTCGAGAAGGCATTACAACCTTGCGAACTTAAGCCTGGTCAACGAAATATCAAACAAGTATCGACCGTTACGGGTCAGCCTGTAGAAAGTGACAAGCTCCAAACAGTTGATTACTGGAAAGAGAATATTAGAGATAGTGTGAAGTTTACATATGCTATTGTTGAATCGCTGTCAAAAGAAAAGTCTAATGTTGTAATTGAAATAGGACCGAAACCCGCTCTGAGGAGAGATATGACAGATATCGCATCGGATCGAACTTTGATTTTACCTTCTTTGACTGAGAACAATGATATCAGTTTTTATCAAAGCCTCACTAAAGCTCATGAAATAGAGATTATCAATGAACCGTCAGGCAGAACGGGAAACATCCTTCGAATTCCAAGGTATGGGTTCAATAAACAGTTCCTTTGCAAAAACCTCGAAATGTCAACGCTTTGGCGAAAGGGTCTCGTTTCTCTCTGTCCCAAGCTCCATCCATTCGTGAGCAAAGATGACATACACGACGATCGTTCAAACAACTACAAGTGTACCATCAGTCCAGAAACAACCGATTTCGTGTATGGACACAAGGTAAATGACACAATAACATTACCTGGCGCCATCTATATTGAGATGGGAATGGCAGCACTGTCACAACTGCGTTCATTCAACGTTGAAAGAGACGATGAAGTTCAGATTTCTGCGGGTGTCAATTTCAAGCAAGTGTGCAACCTGAAGTCCGAGAGCAGTAAAGCTACGTTGCAGATAGTCTGCCACAAAGACAAACACGATGACAGCCTCGTCTATTTTGATGTGGTAAATTACGAAATACTTCATGCAACAGGACAGATCAGTATCTCTCAACGAAGCAAAGGTTTACCGGTAACCCTAGATTTAAAAGACCTGGAAGCGAAACATGGCAAAGTAGTGGCAGGGACTGACCTCTACACGACTTTAGAAGAACAAGGATATGTGTTCGGTCCAGAACTCAAGTCCATCAAAACAATACGTACAAGTTCTAATACATCAGACGCTAATACGGTTGTCGTGGGTCTAGAAATAGATAAGGACATTGACCTCAAGACGACGGTCATTCACCCTTCGGTTCTCGATAGTGTCATGCAAAGTGTCGGCATCTTTAGTTCAATCACAAGACAATCCTTAAAGCCAGATGAGATGATGATACCATACGGAATCGGGCAGGTCAGTGTGTATGGTAAGTTCAAGACGAAGATGGTAATTTACCTTAAACTAGACGCAAGCCAAATGAAAATGGACGCTACGATCTGTGGAACAAATGGCGTTATATTGGCAAGATGCACCAACATCCAATATGGAATAGTTGGTAGGGACATCAACTTTGATATCCATCGATCTTGCTTTTTACCAGCGTGTGAAATCATTGGACAAGACGAATTGCAACTTGGGAAAGAGCCGCAGAGTTTGAACGAAGGTTTTTTGTGTCTTACGGATGAAACCTGTACTTTCCCTATACACGAAATAGCATCCGGTCGCGAGAAAAAGCTGATTGAAAAAGAAATCGACTCCATTATAAACGATGACCAAGTCATCACAACAATAATTCCTAATGAATTAAAAAGTTGTAGTTCGATTGTTTACCTTGTTGGTTTGCACCAAAATATCCCCGATATCCGTACGTTTTCGGGTAAGGAAATGAACAATTTCGTCCTACGTACAAACATGGCTCTCTTACAACTAGTGAAACTCGCATGCAAAAGCAAGGACTTTCCCGCTATCTACGTGATAACCAGGGGTGTGCATCAACTGATAAACGACCAGAGCCTAGAAAACAACCATGTCCTAGACGCTATCATCGGACAGACAACTACCGCAATGTGCCGAACCATTGCAAAAGAGCGACCGGCCTTGCAGTTGTACTGCATCGATATAGACGGTACCACAGCAACGCAAATGGCGCTGGTGAATCAAATCATTTCAAATCCACCTGCATATTATGGACAAGTAGTGCAAAACGGGACACTAATGTACGATACGATGATCCCGGCAGGTGCGACAGATAAGGTAAGCGGGCGGAAAATGAGGGCTCGAGCGACGAATAACGAAGTTCAGATGAGCTATGATCAAAGCGAAAATCAAGTATTTCTCGAACCTGCACTACAACGAAATGCATCTTTTGCCGTTACAAGTGCATATGTTGACAGTAGAGTTTTGCGAAATGGTGCGGACGTCAACACGAAACATGTGCCAATTTTCAACAGCATCGGAACTAGTCCAGAAGGCCAGAAATATCATATATGCCAACCACACAGTTTATCTCTGTTAGGTGAGATAGCCAACGAGAATATGCTACCTTGGGAAGACTTTCCCTCGGCCTACCCTACGTTATCCTTCTGGGTTCATGGTTGGAACCTGTTTAGGAAGATCCCAAACAGTAGACGCATAAGACTCCTACTAGATGGTGGTGTTTCTCCAATATGGAAATACGTTATTCAAAGCCTAGCAACCATTTTTGGTTTTCAGGTCACGACTGATGACGTAGTTTGTCCGAACGTTTTGGTGGTTACTCGAGATATGACAGGACTTCCAACTTTTCACAATAATGAGGTGGTCTTTGTAATATCGGAAAGCCATGTCACATCCACATATTCCGATTTAGCCCACTTGAAGCATATTGAAGTAGCGGTTCCTCTTTTACCAGCACAAAAGCTGCGTAAACGGATTCAGAAATTCAAAACTTGGATATCAACGATTGACAGAAAACAACTCCAAGACGAGCTGCAACGTTTCGATGCGGCGCTAACCGAGAGAAGCGACATAAAAGAGTTGGATCTTGGTGATGCTACAGGTCCGAATATACAACTGTCAAAACCGACATTTGTAAATATGGAAAATAAGGAAAGTTCTGTCAGTGTGGTCGCATCACAGCTAGAAAAAGTGATAAAAGGCAATGCGGGGTATCTTGTGATTGGTGGTAGAAAAGGTCTCAGCTGGGAAACAGTCAAATACCTTATATCGAAGGGAGCAAAATATGTGGGAGTTCTATCAAGATCGAACCCGAGCCAGGAAAAGTTGGAAGAGGGATTCACATTGGAGAAGCAGTATGGATGCCGTATCATAGACTTACAAGCCGATACAAGCGATATGCAACAATTGAGCGACGCAATACAGCGATTTGAGAATGATATTAAAGTTCCAATTAAAGGTCTATTTTACGGTGCTGCTGTCGTATCAGATTCAATTCTTACAGGCATGACAAAGGATAAATTTGAGCGTGTCATAACACCCAAAGTCGCCGGTGTTTGGAACATGTTTCTGCTAACAATGAACATGGATCTTGACATATTGATAATGTACTCATCCATTTCATCAATGTGTGGTCATATAGGACAGACCAACTACACGGCCGGAAATGGCTTCAAGGACGCGATCGCGTGCGTCAGACGAGGTATGCGTGGAGAAGGGCAAAGTATCTGTTTTGGAAGTATGGATCTAGGTATCCTTGAAAACGAGTCCGCAGTCAAGAAAAAACTCCTGGCGCAAGGCAATATCATCATGAAGATTCCCGAAATTAAAGCCTGTTTGCAGCATGCGTTAATGACGAATTTACCAGTGGTCGGTTATGCGAAATTTGATTGGAAAACGTGGTTTCACAGCAGCGCACCGAAAATTAAGAAGCAATACACACCATTGTTAAAGCGGTTCTGCTATGCTTACCAAGAAACCAAAACTGGTCCCAGGAAACGCATATCACATTCAAACAGCAATATTGACGCATACGTCATCGATATTCTAAAATCCGTCACTTTGATAAGCGATGATGTGTCTCTAGATTCCACGTTGACTGAGCTTGGGGCGGATTCGCAAGATTTGCAACAAATGTTGAATCATTTTCAGGAAGATATCGGATTCACAAACTCGGATTTGAGCGTGGTGGAAATCGGTCGCATGACGTTGGATCGGCTCATCGGTGAAATTAATCGACTGAAACAATGTGACGATAAGAATCGTCAAAAGTTAGATGAACAACAATGAATAAAACAGCTAGCTGTGATAGTGTCTGCTAATATGCTGACTTTATTAGATGGTTCATTAGATCAAGCATATGATTATAGGTTTGAGATAAAACGATTGTATATTTTCTCTTGCCAATTAACGCTTAACGCTAAACGTTAAACGCTACACGCTTAATTGGTAGTTAGCTTGCACATTCCAAAGTAACAATAATAAATGTATCTTAAGATAGCTAAAACCTTTTCGATATTTTTAAATATAAATTTAATGAATGAACCCAAACAACTGAATTCATGTTAAGGATATGTTGTAAAATATGTTTTCAAGTCTAAAGACCTCTGTAATTTATCGCTTTTGCGAGTCATGGTTAATCTGGTTTTTTTTTCAAATTCATTTTTGAAATAATTTAGAATTCGATGTCGTTGACCGGTATTAATCCTTAGGGCAAATTAAAGGGTTCAATTGTATAACAAACGTAAGCACCGTCTAGGGATTATTGTAAAACACGCTCTATGAGTTCTAAAAAAGAAGGGATTTTATGCACACGGTGGTTAACGCGTCAATTTATCACGGAATCAACATTTTTATTTACCCGACAAAGCATCCGAAAATGCGGCCATTAGTGGGAAATGTAATGTGTAGCCCAATCTATATATAATTATTTATGTGTAATTTTAAATGTAAAATAGGCATAGTAAAACTATTCAGATGTATAATCCTGTTTATGGTGTATCATCATAAGTTATTGATGTAGTTTTTATTTTACATATATTTTTCATATATTATTATAATCATTTGTTATTTTTATGCACGGGATATTTTCAATTTAAATATAAAAGGTGGATTACAAATACTAATGTATAATCAAGGCGAATGAGTGACTTTTTATAGATTTTCTACCAAACACGGAAGCTTACTCCAACAATCAATTGAAGGGCGCCGTGCAACAATGTGTTAAGTCGACTTAACATGTTTCGCTAAAGTGTTTTGCAAAATGTCACATGCTTATAGATCCATGTTATTTATGTTAATAAATCTAGGAAAACAATGCGATTACAATTATATTGTCGTTTGGCGACTTGCAAATCCTTATATAAATGACCAATGTAAAAACATTCAATGGCCTTTTTCTCAAAACGTCAATTTCAGACTTAGCACATTGTTGCGCGGAGCCCTTCAATTTATATATAAAAAAACGTAAATTAACAAGAAAAACGTATATTGTATTGTAGCTATATCAACATTTAAGAAAGGCTGGATATTTACTTTTTGCGCGAGATAGTTTACGGTTTATCTTTTTATATAAGGTTTAATTTAGATTATGTTATTTAGATTAGGTAACACTGTCAAACTAATCATTAGAACATATTTCTCTCCATAGATTAACCCTGCTCTTTATTTTATACATAATTTAAACTTGTTGACGATTTTCTGAATAATGGTGCATTCATCGGTCAGCGGAATTCGCAGCGAAATCAAAAGAAACTAGTTGACCCAGCGGAATCTGTTAGACACACACAATTGATTATTTTCAATTTCGAAGTTTCATTGACATATATCCCAGAAACATAACTTGTGAAGTGCGCATTATCAATGCTGAAGCATTATGTACAACTGAGTTTTGATACACTTTATGGATAATGCAGCATTAAAAGCTGAGTTATTTTCCGAATTCATGAGAACTTGAACGCACCTTAATTTAAAAAAAACTATTGAAAACACTATGGATGGTGAAAATCATGACCAAGGGTCAATACATGTAGGATTGCCATTAACAGAACAACTGTCTGTGTTTTATTGTAGGGAAATAATATTCATAAGCGAATTGTTTCATTAAAGATATGATAGACAATTTTAAACATATATATTGTGCTACCATAACATATATATATCTTGTTTTGCACTTTATTTAATTTTAGATTATTTAACTGAATATTTTGTAAACAATGGTAGATTTATTATTTCGATAATTTCAATAAAAAAAGTTACCTTATTAAAAAGCGTTTGATTGATTCCATTAATTTTAATGCTTTTAATCATATGTGGATAATTGGTTTTGGACTCAAACAGTATGTTAAATGTCCTGCTACCTGATAATTCTATTAAAGCCGTTGATGTGGATTTCGGTGAAGATGTAAATCCAACTCGTGTAGCATTGGATAATCAAGGGCGGATTTTATTTAGCCTCACCGATACTAAAAGCGGACAGAAAAGAAAGTCCCCAGCAAAGTTGTTTGACCTAGGGTAAAAATCAGGTCATAAAGGTGTAACATATTCTAGAAGTCTGGTATATTTTCTATCTATGTACGAAATTTGAGAAAGAGGAATGAACAAATAAAGGAAATATAATTGATT
The DNA here is from genome assembly GCA_001703475.1 of Hydroides elegans. Classification (NCBI taxonomy): domain Eukaryota; kingdom Metazoa; phylum Annelida; class Polychaeta; order Sabellida; family Serpulidae; genus Hydroides; species Hydroides elegans. The sequence goes on along the minus strand of LQRL01083668.1, from coordinate 12,341 downwards.
TAGTAACAATGGTGTCACTTTCAAAAACTGCAAAATATATCTTCTGCATAGCATTGTTAGAAGTCTACACTTAGGCGAATATGTGCGTTGAAAGGATTTCAGACAAACTCAGTTATCTTAAATCGATTTAAAGATATCGCCGGTAATATGAAATTGATTTCAAGCTACCCCCAAGCTTTCTGAACTCGATTTCGGGCTGCTTTCCCAATGTTCAAGCTTCCACAGGTTTAATGTTTTAGAATATCTTATGTAACATATAATAAAGCGAAACAAAATTCTCGTCTTTTTCTTTTAATACAACTTTCAATACCGTAATATACCTTTTCTAGACAAGTTGTTTATTCGTGGGTTAAGAGTTCGTGGGTTCGTGAGTTCGTGGGTTAACAGCCATAATGAATAGTTGAATATTTGAACGTCAAAATATCACATACAGTCCTGTGAGCAGCGATTGGGTCGCACCACCTAGGTATTCCGAGGAATAACTAAGATATCTAAAGATATTTCTCTGCGGTGCACCGAGTTTAGAAGACGGTCTTATCAGTGCCTTATGGACATTGTGTAAACAATGAGGTTTAATGCATGGCACTCTCAAGCCGTATCATGTCGTGTTTATTCACACAACAAAGGGGAACTTTTAAATGCCTTTTGAAAATCACATTTATTTCTCTAGCATTGGCAGCATAAAGTGAAATCGAATTATATTCAGATTCATTGCAATAGTTTAGGAAAATGCGATGAACCGCGAAATAATCAGTATATCATATAAGAATTGCGGCCACTTTAAAGTGTTATCTTTAATCAAGAACTATGTTTGTTTTCCTTTGGCCATGGAACAAACATATATTGGCGCTCTGCTTAGGTGTATTATTTTTGAAAAATCTCAAGAATTGGAATTTTGGCGATTTTTTTAAATTGTGATTTTGGGGACTTAGCGTGATTATTGATGGTAGTTTGTACGGACGAGTGCTCGCTTATCCATCGATGGATTTTGTTTTCCTTTGGCATATGGAACGAACATATATTGAAGCTGTGCTTATATGTATTATATTTTGAAAAGTCTCAACAATTGGATTTTTGGCGATTTTATGAAAAATGGTAATTTTGGGGGTCTTAGCACATTAAGAAAGATTAATCGTATATCGTGATGTATTGAGGATAACGAATGCGTAAGGAAAACGTTGTGAGAAAGACGTTGTGAGAAAGACGTTGTAAGAAGGTCGTTGCAAGAAAGGCGTTGTGAGAAAGACAATCCTTCGATGGATTTTTGTTGATGTTCTTATTTCATTTCCCATATTTTTTTTCAATTTTCAACTGTTGTCAAAGTAGCCGAGGACTTAATCAGTGTCACTGATCTACTTGTATTTATTTTAATAGAAGACATTTGCATTTGGATCAAGGGCTAATCTTATTTCTAATTCTCATAACGTCGCATATTCAAAACTTATTACGAGCGCAACAATGACACTGATCCATGATCGTTCTAATCCTAATCCATAGGTTATCCTTTGGTTTTACAGCCACAAAGGGATCACGACCATCATTGTCCCTTTGATTCGTATTGAACATTCGTGCAAGATTATAGCGCAACCATCGGATTACACTTTATGCTCCGTTATCCTAGCAACGACTCATTAACGATACTGAGTTGAGCCATTTAAGGAAAATTTTCGAAAACCGTTCTGA